>CAUYRT010089205.1:0-35848 GCA_963574885.1 Lepilemur ruficaudatus | reverse complement strand
CCTTAAAGCGATACAAGTAGATCTACCATTTGATCCAGCAATCCCATTACTGGGCATCTACCCAAAAGCACAAAAGACACTTTATAAAAAAGACTCCTGCACTCGAATGTTTATAGCAGCACAATTCACAATTGCAAAGTCATGGAAACAACCCAAGTGCCCATCAATACACGAGTGGATTAATAAAATGTGGTATATGTATACCATGGAGTACTATTCAGCTATAAGAAGCAATGGTGATATATCACCTCTTGTATTTTGCTGGATGGAGCTGAAACCCATTCTACTAAGTGAAGTATTGCAAGAATGGATGGACAGGCACCACATGTACTCACCAGCAAATTGGTTTCACTGATCAGCACCTAAGTGGACATATAGGAATAACATTTATCAGGTGTTGGGCAGATGGGAGCGGGGAGGAGGGGATGGGTATATACATACATAATGAATGCGATGTGCACCGTCTGGGGGATGGTCATGCTTGAAACCCTGACTCGAGGGAGGAGGGGGACAAGGGCACTACACATAACCATAACATTTGTACCCCCATAATACGCTGAAATAAAAAAAAAACCTGTCAGAGTCTGAAATTGTTTGGGGAAGAATCGACCTTCTGTTTAAAAAAATATGAAAACTGTAATCCAGGTAGGTAAAGTGAGTTGCCTAAAGTCAGATTATATATATGTGTGTGTGTGTGTGTTTACATATATATATATGAGCCAGAGTTTAGGAAACATAGTTTTCTGCTGGAAAGTGATGTAAAATAACTTGTATAAAATAACTTGTATAGTCTTAGGTATGAAATTGGACAAAATGTAGCTGAATAGATCCATCTAAGGAATGAACAAGAGAACAACAGAATGTATAGTCAGCAAGACGTTTGGTTTTAAGCTACACTTATTTGTCAGACAATACATCTTTTCTGTCTATTATATTTAATTTTTGAAGCTGCTCATTACAATAGTTTAGTTGTCCATGGTCACAAAAATTACTGAACTGAGCAATGTCCTTTCTGCAATACCTAAATGCAAATACAGTTGTTTCTACATGTCTGTGGACATATTTTAAGAACCTGTCACTGAAGTGTATCTTTTCCCCTCACAGCGTATTCCAGCTGCTGACCTTGGTTTGATTAGTCGTACTAAATGTGCTGGATGCAACAGCTGCTCCCTTACGCCTTGATTTCATGGTTATTCCACCGCCTTGAAATCACGTTGCCATGGGTACTCACCCAGTTGCTCTAGAGAGGCCACTTCAGCTCTCCTCAATCTGACTGTGCATTAGAGTTTCTGTCAATGTAAATTTATGGTTTAAAAATGTCTCTGTTATTGGGGATGAGTCTATCATCACTACTGTTTGTGAAGGAAGCAAAACTGAAAACAAAGTCTAAAATTTCAAGTATTTCCCCAGTGTAGTTACCAAGAAAAATCATCATACTACTAAGTGTGCTTCTATTTAGTAGATAATGTAAGTTAGATTTTTAATTTGGGGCGTAACTAAGACAGGAATCATGTAGCTCCCCGAATCCAAGTCTGTGCTTTCAGTTTTTCCCCAATAGGTGTGTGGCATTATCTCCATATTGGGCTCTGATTCTTTACAGGGGATACTGAAGGAATTTAAGAAGACCTGGTTCAATCATCTAAGATTACAAATCAAATCTTTAATTATTTTAGTATTACTCACATGTTATGTTCCAATTCTCAGATTTTTTTTCCTGTCCATCTAAGACTAAAGAATTTCCCTCATTTCTTAGCACCTGTTCCAAGCAATAAAGATCTTATATTAATTTCTAACTTAATATGGCTGTGATACTGCACATCAACCTTCTTAGGTCACTGTGGCGGACTATTACTTTGGTAGCTCCCAATGAATCACACCTCCCAATATACATGTCCCTGGGTAGTACCATCTCACATTGAGCCTAGGCTTGGCCAATAAGACATTTGCAGGCATGATGCAAACAAAGCTTGATAATGCTTACACATTGGGTATTGTTTTGAGATGCTTCTTTTTGGAAACCCACTGCCACGCTGTGAATAATCCCAAGCTAGCCACTTTTAGAGTCCCTGAATTCTTCCAGCCTTCATAGAATTTAAGAGAGTTAAGGTCTTGCTCTGGATTAGTTGTTGGTTTAGGGGAATGTTATGGCTGGTTTGATCTTCTATCCAGACAGCTAACTTTCTCAATATCAGCAATAAGGCTGTTTCACTTTCTTATTATTCATATATTCACTGGAGTAGCATTTTCATTGTCCTTCCAGAACCTCTCCTTTGCATTCACAACTTGACTGACTGGTGCAGGAGGGCTGCCTTTCAGCCCATCTCACCTTTCACCCTGCCTTCCTTTCTCAGCTTAATCATTTCTAGCTTTAGATTGAAAGTGAGAGATGTGCTAGTATTTCTTTCACTTGAACACTTAGAAGCTATTGTAGGGTTATTAATTGGCCTACTTTTAATATTGTTCTGTCTTAGGGAGTGGGGAGAGCCTCAAGGAGAGCAAGGTTGAGTAAAAATATTTATTGATTAAGTTTCTATCTTATATGGGCATGGTTCACGGTGCCCCATGCTGATTTTAATAGTCACATCAAAGATCATTGATGACAGATCATCATGAGAGACTAAATAATAATGAAAAAGTTTGATATATGATGCAAGCATGACACAGAGACATGAAGTAAGCACATGCTGTTGGAAAAATGACACTAACAGACTTGCTTGATGTAGGTTTGCCACAAACCTTCAATTTGTAAAAAATGAAAAATCTGTGAAGCACAATAAAGCAAAGATAAATAAAATGAGATATACTTTTGCATGAGCTTGTTGCAGTTTGCCTAGAATTTTCCCCACATATAATTTCTCTTAATTTTCAAAGTAAGGTAATGATAAAGATGTTTTTCTTTTCATTATTTATATATACTTTTATGGATTTATATAGATGGATTAGATACACTGCTATGGCGATAAGCCCTTAATAGGGGAGATGAGCCAAAACCCTAGTGTTATTGATAGAAATCAGAAAGGTTCTTTTATGATACCAGGTTTACAATGATTTTTTTTTTTTGGTCATGCTATTTCTAACACTTTTCAGTGGCTCATCTTTCTTATCGTAAGGAAAATTATTGCATTTTTTTATTAAACATTCCACGTGTGATGAAGTATTTTTGTGATAACACGATTAAATAAAGCTTAACAAAAATATTGCATTTTTTCTAGTCATTACTAAAGAATCATCAATTTTTAAGATCCTTTTCCAAAAGAGCTTATTTGCAGAATTTATTTTCTGGGAAGAATGCATTGCTACTATTGCCTTGGTGAGTGAAAGTCATGTATCTCATTTACTGAAGAAAGAATTTTTTGAAAACATCGTTCTGTTGTCTCCAACAAAGATTTATTCAAGGAATAATGTTTTTAACCTTACTGCTTTCTAAGAGTTTCGGCAACATTTTGAAACTACAAAGTGCATTTACTAATAGTAAAACCTTGGAATGTCTTGAGCTGTGGCCTACTTGTTCTAGAAGAAAATATAACTTTTCACTCTTCAGGTGCTTCATTAAATTTTCCATGCATATTTTTCATAAATCAAACCAATTCTGTGGTATATAAAGGTATGTAGTGATTTTGTGAGTAATTGTAGATGCATACTGTTGACATTTTGTCTATTTTGCTGCTGTTTTGTCCGTAGAGTTGGCTAATGCCAGCTGCAGATCACGCATTCTTGACAAATAATGGTGGAAAAATGCAGTAATGCCAAGAATGATAATGTTGATGTCCCTGGTGAAGCATAGCACTCCAGTTCAAAATGTTAAGGTTAGATTTTCTCCTGGCCTTTATTTTCTAAATGAATGTTTCTAGCCGTCTGTGTTGTCTACAACAGAATGAGAGAAGTACATTTTCCCTAATTTATTTTGTCATCTTCTTTTCCCCATCCACATTCTTCTTAAATCCCACCTTCTATAATTACATATTTCCCTGGGACTCCAAAAATCATCGCCTTTCCTTTTTCCTCAAAGTCTGTGATCTCTGCACCACACAGATTTTCTTGATCCTATCCAAGGTGCTATTTTCTTGAAATAATTTTTGGCTGTAAGAGTAAAAGGAAAACATGAAATTAAAAAGCATTCTAAAGAAAGAATCTTTTGAATGAGTTGATGAATGATTTTAGAAAATGAAGAAGTGAGAGAATTTAAGTCGGTTTCATGATGTAACCTCTATGATGAACTAGTAGAATTGCCAGTCATAGTCCCAGGAAATTGAGTTGAGCAGATTGACAACTGTAAGATAACTCTTCCATTTCAAAGCAAATTAAATTTAAGGACTCATTGTGTTATATCTCTGAAATTTCTAATTAAAAAGATAGGCAAGGATGAGGAATAATAATTTCATATACAGCTTTCAGAGTTAAATGTGGTTATGTAATAAAATAATATTATTATTGATATAATTTCTTAAAATAAAAAAGATTTCTATTTTGGAGTAACCATGATGTTAAATTAAATAAGACCCATCCTACAATTAATAGTATGAACTAGTACTAACTGTAAAATTTTGAGAAAATATAATTTATTTAATGTAATCTGTATAATTTTAACCAAAAATATAAATATATAATATAATTATCCAATAAATACAAGGTCTGTCCAGAAAGTAGCTAGCCATGTAAACAGTCTCATTATATTAACAATGGCTGGATGTGCTTTAGACAGAACTCATATATAATATATAATTATCCCTATATATATATAAATACATACTATGATATGTAATTATATATATGTTTTTCTTCGCTAAAGAAAAAATGGCTACACCAGTTTCCCCCTATGTAGCTATTTGCTTTAGAGACTTTACTGGACATTTATATGAAGATACCAAGTGGCTTTTCCAGTGTACCATTGAAAGGAAGCCTCTTAATTCTGTGTAAAAATATGTGTGCATTTTGGGAAATTGATCTATCACTTGTTCATTTTGGTGTGCCATGTTCTTTCATCATGAAAATGGACTTTAAGGCACTGGTCACCATCAATCTTTATTAAGATAGGCTAGGTCACTATGAAATGATTGACCAAAATTGTATCTTGTATTAAAAAATAAAATCATGTGTATAGTAAATACAGTGAAAAGTCCACTAACAGTTGACTTATTTTTACTAAAGTGTTTAAAAATAATAATTTGATTGAATATAATGATTTCATTCATCAGCTGTTTGCATGGATGTACTTTTTACCTAAATCATCAAAACTACCTATTTCACTGCTAGGTCTGAAGAGCACCGGTATTAATTCCGTAAAAGCAGCAATGAATGTGGAGAACTGTGATTGCAGAAAAAGGAATATTTATTTCCCATCTAAATTAAAATAAATGGTTAGACTTTGGTTACTGGTGCTTATAAATTAAAAGGCATATTGTTGTTGGAACATAATTAATTGCCATCCTCTCAATACAAGTGTTGCCAGAGCTATATGGAGTCTGTTGGACATTCTTAAGTTTCATAAGACCAAAGAATATAGAAATATAATATGTGGGTAATAATTTTTAAAAAGTTACAGAAAACAGCTTTTCTTCACTGATTACAACATTGATCTTTTTCTACTGAAAGGCTCAGGGAAAGTAATCATGATTTTAAATTTGTTCTCCCCTCTTCCTCCAAAACATTAAACAAACAGGTTCAAAGAATAAATTAATAGATGCTAAAGAATGTTTTTCTTCTTATCGTATATATGTACATATTTGGATGATTCTAGAAAATATTGTAAAATAAAGCCGTCCGATAATTGATAACTAGAGCTGTGTGGTCTCTGATGAATTGTGTCTGCTTGTTCTTTTCTTACTGAACAGCGAGAAATGACAAACTGCCAGTTCCAACTCAGTGATTTTTGTCAGTTTGGTTTCTTTGGGAATAAATTATTAAAGGATATAATAAACAGCACAAAGTTAGCTTTTTCAGAAACAGTGAGCATTTCTCCATTTTAAAATGCATTGTAAGATAAAAGATGTTCACATTTAGTTTGGACATGATGGTTCTCATCGTATCACATTTGAAATGATGCCGACCCATCACAAACTCTGCAAAACAAACATTAGGGACTTCTGATTCTTTTTTAGATGAGGTCAGAAGACTTGTGTGTTTTGCATCATTCATCTCCAAACTCCAGAAAAAGATAATCTCTGTGCTCTTATTAGTGCGTGATAGCAATGCATGAACATCTGTTGACTCATTGAATTGTTCCAATAACCTGATTAAAATATCTTTGTAAATCTTCAATAATCTGATATGAGTAGGTGCAAACATTTCATGTCTAAATCAACAAAATGTAGTAAATAAATCTTGGAACACTTGGTGCAATTTTTAAAGATAGTTTATACGTTTAATTAATTCGAACTGGTTTCTGAGCCAAAATTGGTGATCTTTGAACTCGTTAGCACTCTCAAAATTTTTTAAAGTAACAATGATATCAAACAACAGAACTTACTGTGATTTTTTCCAGTAACAAAATTCAACCATTGTCTACACACCAATAAGGAACTTCATACCTCATAAAGCCACCTGTTTAAATAATGTCACTCAATTTACTTTGAAAGAGAGAGTACACACTTTTATTCTATAATTACACAAAATAATTAAAATAGAAAGGCCCAATGGTGAAGTGACCCACAAATAGCTAAGTCCTGTACATGGTTCAAATGGCTACTATCAAATAATGATTTCCTAAGAGAAGGAGGACTTTTTACTACAAGAGGGAGTAGTGTTGAGAAGGAGGCAATAATCTATTAATATATAAAAGGGAGTTGTCATTTAAGCTGTCAGATAATTACCTGTTTCAGTCAATATCAGCTGCTACCTGTTGCTATAAGCAACTACCACACCTATAGGTCCTTTCAGTGTTACGCTAATAAATAGTTCATCTGACAATGGGCTTCATTGAAAACTCGACTTTATTTGGGATGCTCTCATTCTATGGCCATGATAACAAATGGCTACCTAATAGCTTCTATGGGTCTTCCTAGCCTCTTGCTTACCTACAGCCTGGATTTCGTTCTTGATCAATGGAAGGGAGTCTATGCTAACATACTTATACATTCTCCAGTGAATGTTTCCAGGCTTTGAAAAAAAAATCCCCAGTAGGAAGTTGTAGCTTCTGCCCATTCAGTGACAGGGGGACTTCAATCTTTTGAATTTTCCCTCCAGCATGACAATGATTTTGAGTTCATTATATTCTGTGGCATGTCCCTTATGCCATAATTCCATATAGCTCTCAACAAACACTTCAATAGAATGAGGATCATTGCATTGTAATGCAGAATGTCACAAAAATGGTGACCCAAATTAAACTATTTCACTATTCTCATCGCTTTACAGAAAAACATAGATAGTACTGATTTCATGTTGACTACAGAAATAAGGGAAGGTTTGAAAGAGAAACGAATGACACAAGCAAGAAAGAATAATACTGAGCTGGAAATAATGCTTTATGAAAAGCTAATTCAATCAACACAGAGAATACATGCACAACAATTAAGCTGAATAAGGTAATACTCTGCAGTCACTCCTGGAAAATAACTATAAACGAGATGAATGAATGAAAATTTTGAATAAAAATTAACAACTGACTCTGGTCAAGGCAGCAGCATGTAACTATTTGGAAGAAAATGTGAAAATATTTCCCTTGCACTAATTTCATAAGGTTGCAAATAATGATTGTTGGTGCTTCATAGTCACATGTTGGATCTCAAATGTCAAGGTGATAATTGCTAAAGACTGCAACTATTATTATAACCAGCACACATCTTTAGGGTCTCCTATCTATGACAGAAGCTTTTGATGTACTGCTCATTTTGACTCAAGCCTAGAACCAAAGCTGCTAATACAGGCTTTATTTATTTGTATTTTCATGAATTTTAGAACAAAAGTTGTTTGGTGATATATATATATGTCTGTGTATATATATGTATGCATATATATGTATATATAATTACATTAAAATTAGACAACCAAGCATACCTATTTATTTATACAGTTTATTAATGTAAGTACTGAGGTTTTGAATAGTAATAGTTATAGAATTAATAATTTAGTAACTGCTGCATGTTGCCTTTGAGAGTCAAATTATTGAAAGTATGAAAAACAATGAAATATATATGTCTTTAAAGACAGGTTTTAAAAATTATTCCTGTGAATATTTGAAGCCATACCTTGATTTAACCTCCCAAATATTGGTTAGGCAGTTTTATGTTAGTGTTTGTACTTTATTATAAAGGCAGTATTATGGGAAAACTTTCAAAATATACATTCCTTTTCTAATTTACTAAATTAGAATGAAAATATTAATATCATACCCAAATTGCCTTATGCACGGAAGGCCTGTGTCCCAGATTATTTATGAATTCTTTATGGGGTGCATTGCTATGCTTCTATTCACGGGTCTTGGAGAAAAAATCATTTTTAAAGTAATTATCTTGGAACACTAAAATTTTACAAATACCATGTTTTCTTGATTGTATAACACTACCAGGTGAAAATTTCTATCTTCCCTTCTTAGTAGAGTAGTTCTGATATCTGATAATTTAAACAGTCATCTACGTTATTTGTGGAAAAAACCTGTAGGAAGAGTGCTTCTGGACTCCAGCAGCAACCTAGGAAGGATCACTATAGCTAATCAAATGAGCATCTGTTCCCAGTTTCAACTGTTCAGACATATTAATAGCATTGTAAGATGATCAGTGTAGAGGAACATGACAGCATGTTCGTCTAAATCCAATGCAGATTTACCAGCGAGGCGATGTAGTCAATGAGACTTGCTCTTGGGTTGAAAGAACCTGGGTTTAAATCACAGCTCAACTAATTTCTACCCTTGGAAAGTTATGAAAATAAGCTCTTCAATTTTCTCATCTGTGACATGACATTGATAACATTAAGATAATTTTAAGAGCTCTGAAAGTCATAAATACCATAGAAATGCAAGGAAAAACTGTATGTTGATAGCTTTATCAACATATTGCTAAGTTCTGAATATTTGTTTTCTTCCAAAATTCATATGTTGAAATCCTACACCACCAGGAGATGGTATCAGGAGGTGGAGGCCTTTGGCAGGTGATTAGATCATGAGGCTCATGACTAGGATTAGTGCCCTTATCGAAGAGGCCAAAAGGAGTCCCTTCCACCACGTGCGGACAGGACACAGGGAGAAGGAGCCAGTTATGCCCCTGAAAGTGGCCCACATCAGATGCCAAATCTGCGTCGGAGCCTTGATCTTTAACTTCCCAGATCAGAAATGTGAAAAAGAAATTGTTTATAAAATGTTTATAAGGTAAAATAAAATGAAATGTTTATAAGCTACCCAGTTTAGAGTATTTTGTTATACCAGTCCAAAAAGACTACAACACATCAAGTGTTTTAAATGCATATAATAAAAATGGTGAGAAGAAAATAAAAAATTAAAAAAGCTGGATTTTGGAAGATGAGTGATGAAAGGAAATAGGTGATAAATGGAAAAAAATGAAAATATTAAAAATAGGATCAGGTATAGGCACACATGAAACAAAGATGAAGTAAAAGAGAAAAACTATTTAAAAAGAAAAAACGAGGATCCGAAAGAAGTTAAAAAGAAAGAAAAATAAAAGAATTAAAGGAAGAGAGAAAAGAAAGGGAAGGAACTGAGGCGAGAACAGTAGGAACAAGTAAAGAAAGGAATGTTCAGTTCAGGCTCTTAAACTGCCCTCTGCAAAAATCCTCCACTTTCACCTTGAGTTGACATACAGGCTCTTTGTTCTACTTAATCTCTACTCCAAATTGATCCAATATGGTTTCTTACCTTTTTGGATACTTGTAATTATTAGTCTTTTTGTTCCATTCCATTTCACATTTTGATTTTAATAGGCAAAAAACAGGAGAGCACTGTATAGTATTCAGTTTTGAAGCTATATCTTTTAATTGCATTCTAACGGGATGCTGAAGAATATTTTAAGATTACAATTACATTCTTATTTAGCCAATGAAAATATGTTTGGAACTATGTTGTTTTCACTTTTATAAAGTTATAATTGATGTATTACAAACTGAATTTATTTAATGCATACCATTTGTTGAGATTTGACGTATGAGTATACCTACGGGATAATCATTATGGTCATCCCCCGAAGCGTCGTTGTGCCTATGTGTCATCTTTCCCTCCACTCCTATTCCCAGGAAACCACTGACCTGCTTTCTTTTACTACAAATCAATTTTATTTTATAGAATTTGCTCTAAACAAATTTATGCAGGATGTACTCAGTCTTCTCTGGATTCTTTCGTGTAACATAATTATTTTGAGAATTATCTCAAAGTACCGTTGCACGTGGCAATAGTTCATTCATTCCTGTTGCTCAGTATAATTCCATCCTATGGATATAGAGCAAACTATCCATCATTTACCTGCTTATAATCGTTTGACTATGTTGTATTTATTTGTTACAAAAAATTGCTATTACCATTTTCATAAAACTCTTTATGTGAATGTTTTAATTTTTCTTATGTACATACCTAGAAGTTGAATTGTTGGGTCTTTTTTCTTGTTAATTTTTTTATTTATATATAATATTTTACAAATTTATTGTGTACACATGTTAGTTCTCATAGTAGACGTGTGCATATATGTATGCTTTTCAGAAACCGCTTTTCAAAATAGGAATATGATTTTCACCAGCATACTGCTGGTGGCTTCCAGTTGCCCACATGCTTGTCACCACTTGGTATTGACAACATTACATATTTTAACCAATAATGGATACAAAGTACTCTTGCATTGTGGTTTTAATTTCAGTTTACCCTAAAATGTATAGCACTGTAATATGTTTATTGACAATTCATATATCTCCTTATATGACATGTCCATTCAGGTGTTTTTGCCCATTTTTATTAGGATTTTTTATCCTTATAACTAAGTTCTAAGAATTCTTTATATTTCTAGAAATTTGCTCCCTGTCTGTGGTTTGCCCTTTTATTTCTTGAATTTTAATTTTAATGAAGTCGAATTGTCTGTTTTTTTAAATTTTATGGTTTGCATATCTTGTGTTCTAGCTAAGAAATTTTTCCATACCTAAATGTAGTAACTATT
This sequence comes from Lepilemur ruficaudatus, assembly GCA_963574885.1. Classification (NCBI taxonomy): domain Eukaryota; kingdom Metazoa; phylum Chordata; class Mammalia; order Primates; family Lepilemuridae; genus Lepilemur; species Lepilemur ruficaudatus. The sequence goes on along the minus strand of CAUYRT010089205.1, from coordinate 24,761 downwards.
TTCACTTCTTTTTTTATAGTTTTATATTTTTAGGTTTTTCCATCTAGGCATATTATTTATTATGGTTGGGGTGGGTGTGTGTGTTTGCGTGTGTTGTAAGTTAATGTTTGATGATTATTACTTTCCATAAGAATATCCAGTTGAATATACGCAATTTTTTTAAATGATAATAATTTCCTGAAAGACATTGACATTTTTTTTGCAACTCAAATAGCCAAGTTATATGAACTCTACGTTCTGCACTATTTGTCTGTGTCTCTGTGTTCACTGATATAAAATTGTGTTGGTCTTATTTGAGTTAGCTTTTTAGTTAAGTCTTAAAAAAAGGAAGGTTGAGGTCTCCAAATTTGCTTTTCATTAAAAAAAAATCTTTGTTTAGAGTTCTGAGCTCTTGAATTTAAGTCTTTTGCAGTTTAGCAACTCTTGCCATTTTCAGCAAAAATCCTGCTTGCAAGCTATTGACTTTAATTGATAAATCAACTTATGGAGAATTGTCATCGTGAAATATTGATTCTTCTGATATATATACATAGTATATCTCCCTATTTATTTATATCTTTTAAAATTTATCCTAGCATTGTTTTATAAATTTCAGTGCAGAGATCTTGAATATGTTATATTCAATTCATTCTAAAGTATTTTATCGATTTTTTCAGCAATCTGGTAAATGAGATCTTTAATTTTTTCCTCAATTTTCTGCTGCTGGTATATAAGAACACAACCAATTTTTTTAAATCTATCTCACATCCTTGCTAAATTTAATTTTTACTTTTATAACTGATTTATATGCTTCTTGAATTTTCTATATAAAATATTGTATCAATATAGAGCAAGTTTGTTTTACTATTTATGGATTTTTATATATTAATAAAAATTTCTTATTTTATTATAATAGCTGGAACAACCAGTAAAATGCTGTATAGGAAGTGTGAAAGCTGACATATTTTCCTTTTCCAGATATTAAGGGAAAACAGTTTTGTTTTTTATCATTATATATTACGTTAGCCATTGCATTTTCATAAATCTTCTTTATCAGTTTGAGCACATTTCTTACTATTGTAGTGTACTCAACATTTTTTTAAAACTCATGAGTGCATGTTGAAGTATATTTTTCTCCACTCTTTTGTCAATATTGTAAATGAACTCATTAATTTTTGAACATTAAACAAACCTTTCATTCCTGAAAATGAATGACTAACAGGACAGTGAAAGGAACTTCACGGACTCACTCCCCAGTGACTCATGAGGCTCTGGACCCCAAGGGCAAACAGCAAGGAAGAGCTACCTGCTCAAGGAACTCTGTGACAATTCAGTAAGGAAGGTCAGAGAATACTGATTAGCATAGCCGAAGGGGGCCCTTGTGGAGTCAGAACAAACGTCAAACACAGATGGCAGAAACTCTTCCTTCAAAGGAGTTGCAATTGGATTGGATTAGTTTCTAGAGCAATTTACGCCCCAGCCCTTTAGTGAAACCACTAGGAAATCAGCAGGCAATTAGTGGAGTCTAACAGCTGTGTGTAGTCAGGAAAAGTGAGAAAGAGATCTGTGCCACCGTCTTCCCACAGTGCCTGTGGGTATAGCCAAAGCGATGCCTCCCTGTGTAGCAGTATCACACTGCAGGGGTGGAGGATATACTTCATAGAATTAATCCAGCTAGTCACTAGAAAATAAACAAGCAAATAACAAAAGCAAGCACTGGAAAAGAGGAGTGCCAGTACCCAGAGCTGCTAGAGAATATACCTAAAATGTCAAGTTTCCAGCAAAAAATTATGAGGCATGAAAAGAAACAGAAACAATAAAGTACACACACACACTCACACAAACCAATGAAGGCAACACAAACTGCCTATGAGAGCAACTAGATGCCATATGTGAAAGAAAAAGACTTCAAAAAACTCATTATAAATATATTTGCAGAACCAAAGATAAGCATGATCAAAGAAGTAAAGAAAGGCGTGATGACACTGTTGTATCAGAGAGAGAATATTAATAAAGAGAAAAAAGTTATATTACAAAAACCCTACCTTTTACAGTAGTTTCAAAAGTATCATAACCCAAATATTCATTGGAAGGGCTAAAAAATAGATTTGGAATGGCCATAAGAAGAATTAGCAATTCGAGAACAGATTGATAAAGATTATGCAAACTGAAGAAGAGAGAGAAAAATAGAAGGACGAAAATGAACACAAGCTCAGCGAAATGTGGGGCAATATAAATGAGAGACAGTTATATGTATTTTTTCTTTTTTTCTGTTTGGTTGATTTTTGATTTTATATTTTTGATTTTCTTTTATTTGCTTTGCATTTCCTTGGCTCTTAATTAGCTTCTTAAATTGGGAATGTAAGTCATTGACTTTACAATATTCTTTCTAACACAATAAAGTCATAATTTTTCAATTATGTACTGCTTTACCGTAGCATACCACTTTTTATATATGTTTTGTGATTTGTGATTAAGTTTAAAACATTTAATAATTTTCTGTGCAATTTTATCTTTGACCTGTGAAGTATTCAGGAGCATGTTATTTAATTTTAAGACTCATGGAATTTCTTAGATATCTTCCTGTTATTGTTTTCTAGTTAATTTCATTGTGATTAGAGGAAACGTTCTGTACTTTGAGTTTACCAAGATGTGTTTCATGGCCCAGCATACGGCCTGATTTGAGGAATGCGCCGTGTGCACTTTAAAGAATACGGATCTGTATTTGTTACGTGAGGTGCTCTATAGAACGTCACTTCGGCCAAAGTGGTTGACATGGTTGCTCAGATCTTCTGCGTCCTTACTGATTTCTTTCAGGTTGTTCTTTCAAGTGCTGATAAAAGGTAATAAGATCTACTATTAATATCATGATTGGTAAATTGTTAATTTTCCCTTTAACTCTTTCAAATTTATCTTCATGCATTTTGAGTCTTTCTTGTTAGGAGAATTGTTTTAATTATTATGTTTTTCTATAGACATGTCCTTTTAATCATAAACTGCTCTTATTTACCTCTGGTAATACTCTTTCTTTTAAATCCTATTTACTAATATTATACCTACTATTTTCATGTTTCCTTACTTCCATCCCTTACTTCCATCTTATACCTGCATTTATTCTAAAATTGCATCTTCTTTAGGCACCATGTGGTTGGATCTTGATTTTTGAAATTATCACATCAATATCTGCCTGTTTAGTGGAGTGCTTAGAATATTAACCTTTAATAAAATACGAAGAAGTTTAAATCAGGTTGTCTAATTTATTATATATTTTCTGTTAGTTCTCTCTAATTTTTATTCCATTGTTTTACTTTTCTTCTTTTTGGTTATTATTTTAATATTTTAATACACCATTTTACATCATCTATTGGTTTTTTGGCCAAAATAGTTTCTAATAGTTTTTAGTGGTTGCTCCTGGGATTACAACATACATATCTAAATTTTCACAGCCTACTTAAAGTTAATATTTTACCATTTCACATGAAATGCAAAAAAAGTTTAGAAATTTTATAATACTATATGTCTTTTATCCCCTTACTTCCTTTATTTTATGCTTCAGTTTCCTAAGACTGCCATACAAACTGCAAGACTGGTTGGCTTAAAACGACAGAAATAGTCATATGTATTTTAAAAACCTAAACAAGAAAACATTGACTTTTATATTTATTGAGATATTTACCATAGCTGGTGCTCTTCCTTCATTCTTGAGTACTAAATTTTTCTATAGTATGCTTTTCTATTGAGCCTTGAGAACATCCATTTTCATTTCTTGTAGAAGTCTGTTGCTGTGAAATTTTTGTGTTATTTTTGTCTTGTGAAAATGGCTTTCTTTTTATACTGAGGGATGATTTTGCTAAATATAAAATTCTAGATAGACAAGTATTTTACCTATTTTTCAGCACTTTAAAGATATTTCTCACTGTTTTCTGGCCTTCATGATTTCATATATGCAATTTACAATCATTGGAGTTTTGTTACCATTCATGTAATTTATAGCTATTTTCTGCTTTCTTTCTATTTTTTTTTTTTCCAATCTTGGGTTTGCAGCTAGTTAATTTAAATATTACTAAGCATTGTTTTCTTTCAACTTATCCTATTCGTGATTTGTTGAATTTTTAGTCTATGAATTTGTCTTTTAAAGAATCTAGGAAGTTTCTGTCTGTTATTTTTTCAAATATTTTGTTTACTCAAATCTCTTTCTCCTCTTCTTCTTGTTCTCTAATTAAACATTAATTAGATCTTTTGATAATTTCAGTCTTAACGCATTTTCTATCTCTTCTTCTGATTGGATAACTACTATTTTCTACCTTTAAGTTTGCTGACTCTTTTCTCTGTCTTCTCCAGGGTAATATTGTACTATTTAGTCCACTGAGTAAATTTTTTGTTATAAATAGTGTACATAACAATATTTAATTGTAAAAACAAATATTGTTTTTTTCAATGATTTCTATTTATTCACTTTGATGTATTATCTTTTTATTCATTTCAAGCCTTATTTATTAAATATTTTCCTTATGGAACATAGTTTTACTCTTTCATTTAAAATCTTTGTCTGATAATTACGACATATGTGTCCCCAAGAGATTAGCATCTGTTGCTTCTTTTTCTCTTCAAAATAGGTTACATTTTCCTGTTTTGTTTCATTTTTTATGATGCATAACTTTGCATTTTATCTTGGGCAACGTAAATGGAATGTTTATACACCTTGAGATCTATGATAATCCTCAATAGAATGGTTATTATGGTTATTAAGTTGGCAGTCATAATGCTACACTGTTCCATCACTGGAGTCTATCCTGGAAAAAAATCTAGAAGAGAAAAGGGAGTGAAAAAGAGAAATAAAAAGGGATCCTCATCTGCTTGTAAGTCCTCTCAAGTTTTGCCTCCCCTTCAAAATTTTCCTACTTTTGTTTGCTTTTTAGAATCATTTGTGAGTGATGGTGACCAGGAGTGGGGATAAGCTTTAAAGGCTAACGCCACTGTAAAAGAAATGCTATCATGAATTTTGATTTTAAAATGCAATGTTGAGTTTATTTAAAGATAAAAAATAGATTAACTGCCCCATCTCCTAAACTATAGATGGATTTGGAGATTAATTTTAGTTTCTGGATTTTGAATGTAAATATGTAATTATCAGATCATTCTAGGCCAATTTAAATTTGATGTTACTACTCCTAGTTGCTATGGTAAACTGAGTCTAATTCATTTTGATGCCATATTGAGAGTATATCCAATACTAATACCTCACCAAAAGCCAGAATATAGTGAGCACCTCATAATAGAGCAATAGAGCAGGATATTTGAGATAATAATTTCTTATAAAATCCCAATTGTGCCATAAAATTTCTATATTACAGAGCTGCTGCTGTCTTGTAAAATCTAGCAAAAACCAACATGCACCAGAATCAAAACGATTTTATCAAAGTTTTCCAAAGACTCAGATTTGAAATAACTTGCCTTTCAAAATGATAAAGTTGTTTTTAATATTAGTAACATTGCTTTCACCTTCAAATTCCTGTCCTTAGCAGAATACTATGAAGAAAAGTTAATCATTAAATTGTCAATAAAATGCTTCCAGGTGACACTAATTTTGCAAAAGCTGTCTAAGTTAAAAGCCACAGAAAAGAGCTTTCCCCCCCGAAATTTAAATATGACAGTACATCAGGCTTTGTTTTATAAAATGGCACATGATTTACATATGACAACTTTTGAGAACTATGACTTCATCATAACTGGAGGATGAAAATTTTCTTTGCTTTTATCTCTAAGACTCTAGTCACTTTTGATGAGATGGGAATTGAGACTTCAGTGCTGAGATGGTAAATCAATCATGTCTACTTTGGTTTGCACTGAATGAATTCCACTCCTTGAAAATATTCTCAATAATAAGGATGAGGCTCACAAGTCACGTGTGGTGGCGATTCCCCTAAATGAGTTGGTCTGTCCTCTGTGATGATTTCCAACCATGGTCCACACCTATGCAAAATATTCATGAAGAGAGAAATCTGTGAACTTTGAGCTCCGAATTCATGATTCCTCAGATCTTACCTCCTGTCCCACACCTTTTAATTGTCCATTCCTCTGGGTTTCTCTGCTGTTTGCATCCATAGTTGATTTCTGCTTTTTATCTAGACTACTTCTGGTAGAAGTAAGACCCCCATACTTTATTTTTACATTTATATTACACCCCTTGAAACATATTTTATATCCATGGTCCTGAATACTATGTCTGTGGTTAAATTATATTTGTCCCTTTTGCCATGCACATTGTTTCAAATCTATAAATTCTGGCTATGATGTAGCACTGACATAGGTTATTAACTGACATAGGTTAATAATAATAATATTTGGACTTACAATTTAGGCTCCAATATGTAAAAAAAAAAAAGAGTTTGCAAGTTCTCAATCTCATCATTACAACAAGGAAAGGTTGAGCAAATTGAAAATGAATGCTTTATCATGTACGTATCAGAAAACTCAAGTCAGTGGAAACTTGAGTTTTCAGTGGAAATCTAGACAGACTCATCCAGGGAGATGCATCTGAGATCTGCTTACTTGGAAAAGAAGTAACTGAATCCAACTGGCTGAAATTCTTAAATGACAATTTTGAAAAACTCCTCAAGTCAGAGTGTGGAATGAAGAGGGTGAGACATTCCCAGGGACTGCACATTTAAGGGGGAACCAGTACTTTTGCAAGCTTTATCTACAGGAAATTCATTAGTTTCTCACTGTGGGTATTTGAAAATGATCCCTTTTTGTAACTGGCAAGGACAAGGGAATAGAAAATTCATGGTGATTGCAGCCTGGGCTGGGAGTGTGTCCCTCCCATGAGAGAAGGCTGCCCCTCAAGCACACTGCAGCTAGGATCTACTCACACACCTCAGTAGACTCATTCACAGATATCCCTTCTGGGCCCCTGGGGAATGCAATGGAGCCCTGGGTATATGGGATCTGGCCTGCAGGCTTGGGTCCACAGATCAATCCCTGACCCTGCCAGGGAGAAGAGTGCTGGTTTCAAGTCACCCGGGGGTTGCCCAAGCTGGATCCATGGCTCTCCGCCTCAGAATTTGCCCTGCTCTGCTGGAATCACTAGGCAAACAGCACCTGGGAGGGCTGGTGGGTAGGAAGCTCACAGTCCTACTATCCCCCTAGTCTGCTTTAGGGCCCCAAAAGGAAAAGTCCCATTCCCTGCAGATGCCTCCAGGTGGTGGCTAAATTGTCTCTCTTGGCAGCCACAGATAGGGAAGGGCAAGGGCAGAACGAAGCAATATAGTGCCTGCTCATTGGCTCAGGTCTGCAGGGGAGGTGCCCTGAGGGAGCTGGGAGCCTGGTGCCCTGCCTGTCCACAAGAGGCTCACTGCTCACTGACAGCAGCAGTCTCTGGGCTGGTGTTAGCAGGTCTCTCCTGCAGCTCAAGAGGTCACCAGTTGTTCAAGATGCAAGGGAGGGGAAATTTAACCACTCCACCTACCCTTGTCACTGGTCTCCAACCCCCTTGGGGTTTCAACCCTTCCAATGCCTTTCTCCTTCCAGTTCTCCTCCACAACTTCTTTCTGTGGAGTCTCCTGTAGTTTCAGGCACCCTTCCTTCCAACCCTCATCGGATCTATGTTTGTCTACCTATTTTTTTTTTTACTGTCATATAAAATCTATCTTTTTTGCAGAGAAAGGTGCAAAAAAGGCTGGTGGTTTTCCTCATCCACCATCTTGCCCCTGAGAAACATTTGTGAAGAAAGGCCATAACTTCAAGGCACCAGTCCACTAAATGTTCAGATCACCTGTACATGGCAGGTCAGGAGTCGGTTATTGACCAGACCATGATCTGAAAGCTCCTGGGTTAGCTGCTGACAATAGTTTAAACATAACTGTCTGAGGAATAAAGTCATGTGGGACACAGCATGGCTGTTGGAGGGATAGTCTTTTAATAGGGAAAGGTTTCATGACCTACCTATTTTTAAAGGTAGGGACTATGTTTGGTTCATCATTATATCCCAAGTAACTCTAATAGCAATTGCTCAATAAATACTTATGTAGTGAAGAGGTAAATAAATGATAATCTAATATATCAGTAAACTACATGAGAAATCAAGGGAAGTTGATAAATTTATGTACCCTGAGATCCTATTTATGCCTGGGAAAGGAAGAGGAATGAGCTTCCTGCCATCTGCTAGTCTTTTCCCATAGCTTTAAATCATAGGGGAGTCCCAGAGTTGCTGTGATCTCTTAAAAAGATAAATGAGAGAATTTTATATAGGGTATTGCTCCTGATTTTCTAAAATATAATATATTGGTTGAAAATTAAAGCATACATTAACATAGCTTTTTCTCAGAACACATGAGGACTTAGTAGGACAAGACATCTTGTCATTACTACCCAACAATTCTAGAAGTTTATATTAATATTAATATCATAACTGAGAATAAGAAGAAAAGCAAAACAAAACAAGAAGTTTCTATCCCAGAAAATTTACCACTCAGTCCTCTACTTACCTCACAGACATTCCATTTTGTATTCTTCAAGGACATTGTCTTTAATTTTTCAGAAAAATGATGCTTTCTACCATTCACTGCCCAATTTTCCAGAACAAAAAACTTAGAAAAAAAAAAAGAGATGTTTGAAAATTACAGTTAACTACATTTAAATATCTGTTTATAGTGACTATCTTCACAAATAATTAAGTTCATGACTTATTTACTTAGAGTATGGATAATGGTTTAATTTACATAGCCTGTTTAGAATTAAACCTTATAATTTATTTTAATTGCAAAGATGAAAAAATTATTCCCTCTCCCACTTTTCACCAACATCATAATTCTTCTTGCTGGTCATTTCTTCTATGCGGCAAGCATTGTTTTCTCTTTGTTTTTAATTATTTTATTTTCTCTGATCAGCAGCTGTCACTTCACATCTGTATTTTCCAGGTTTCTTGGAAGACTGAAGTCTTTTTTAGCAGGTCCTGTTTGTCAGCTTCTATTTTCTTTGCCTCTTCTTTCTCTGAAATCTTTTTTCTTCTTTTTAAATATTCTCTGTTACATCATTCTTTATTTTTTTTTGCAACCTGTCAGTACCATTGTTACAGACTCTTTGCCCACAGCATACAAGATCCAGAAATGACAAGCTACATTGCTATTTGCATAAATTGCTTTCAAGGCTTGCTTATAAACATGACAGTTTGCCTAGCTGCTGTCACAAGTACTATATTAATATTTCTTCTCATTAACTTCACAATGGGTTGAAGAGTCACTCATAATCTAGGGACCAAATCCATATTTATATCTTATAGTTGAACAATGCAAATTACCAAGGATCCTGGTTAACCCATTAATTAGGTCCTGAGTATATTGTTCTATGGTGGTTAGTCTTGCTGCCTAAACCCATACTACACAAAATAACTCAGAAAAATGACAAGTTATTTTTTTCAGACTATGTAGTAATTGCATCAGTATAATTAAATATTTTAAACTTACATTTTAGATAACTGATTATTTTCAGTGTATGCTACTCTCCACCCTACCCAGGAATGTATATATATTGAATACAGAGGAGATGACATGTTTATTGTAGGGTTTACTTTTATGTACTGCTTGAAAGTTGAAATCATATGAGCTAATTTCTCTTGAGTACACCTACCAAAGGATCTCTTAATGTGATTTATGATATGATTCTAATCTTGTTTTATATATTAGAATTGTCTGAGAGTCTTGATATATAGACTTTGTAATACATATCCTAATGCACTTGTGGAAACTTGGGTCTAATGCAGATATCCTCATATCTATAGAGCAAGAAGTGCTGACTGCAGCAGCAGCTGTCCATAAGGTACTTCAGGGATTGGGAAAATTATCTCCAAAGGGCTCTTAAATTTACTCTGGACCTTAAACTCCAAACAGGTGTAATAAATTGTCATTATCAACTGCCAAGCCAAGAAAGTTGCCTTTAAAGGCAGATAATACCATGAAATTATTTTATATACTGTAAAACATCATACAATTTTTTGACAAATTTCTCAGTGACTTTCCACAAGTAAATTGAATTACATTCCATCACAAATTATATAAAACTTTATTATATTTTTGTTACATTATTTTATATTTAATGTTTTGGTGTCTGATTCTTCCTCTCAGTGCTGAACTAAAGGCAGGAACTGAAACATCATTTGGTAACTGGTATCTGTGCAATATATGTTGCTAAATTTAATTGAATTTATTTTTAATATAAATCTGAGTTTTTCATCATGATAAATTTCAAAGGCTTTTGGCGTAGAATTCTTTTAGGAAAAACAGTTTTTAGGCCACTGTTGTTTCTATGAGAAGTGTGTATTTATTGGAGCATCAAAATTGATTTGTAGATTAGGACTGCTTTGGATCCTCTCTGCCCCTAGGATTCATGTTTATGAAATTCATTTAGAATGCTGTGTGAAGTTCATCTCTTCTCCTGGGCCTAAAGTTATTGCAATATGGGTACAAAATGTCGGTCTGTAAACACTACTCGGGGGAAAAGCAATAAAAGTCACAAACAACCAAAAAACATTTCTATCTTTAAATATCAGAATATTGTTGAATATATCTATGTTCACTTACCTCTGAAATACAAAGCCGCTGCAGTAAAGATGTTTCATGAAATGCTAAATATTGCATCTCAAATGCATGAGAAAAACAAGCCACGACTTCTCCTGAGTCCTTGTCTAATGCTGCTGCTTTAGGCCACCCAAGTCACTCAACATTTTACAGTTCCAGAGCAAGGTCATCTGTGAACATCTTAATTGTAAAGCACAGTCGGTGTCTTTTATTTTTATCTTTCATGCCACTTTTGCTATTTATGGTAGCTATGGTAACACTATCATCCACCATCCCCTTGCTCTGGAGAAACTCAGTTCTCCTAGATCCCATAGCCCTCCTTCCCTCTCCAGTGCTTCCATTTCTATTCTTTTCCAACCTCCTCGTTTTAATGTTGATTTTACATAAAATTTGACATTTTATTGTCACTTCGGTAGTCTTCCCTGGTTGAAATCACCTTTTCTCATTATTTCAGTTACCATATCCTAAGAAGCAACAGATAATGTGTGTCAGAGCTAGGCCCTGCTGCAATATGAGTTCAAATTTCACTACCATTCATTACAAGATCTACGAGCTTGAGTAATTCATTTAACCCTTTTGTGTCTCCGTTTTTGACAAGTGGGAATCCAATCCAATAATATCTACCTCACTTGGTTGTTGTGGAGATTAAATGAGATTAATATATACAAAGCACATAGAACAGTGCTTGGTATCTATCTATAGCTACTTCTTGTTATTGATATTATATCTAGTCCAGTGACTTCCATATCTGTCTGTGTAGCTCATATCATTCCCTTGCATTCCAGACCATTATGTCCAGCTCCTCACAAACATATGTTCTGTGATGTTACACAAACATATCAAGTTCAGTAAAGCCACATTTAACTCATCAAAAACTGTGTCCTTTAAATCTTCTTTTTCTTATCTGCATCTCTATAAGAGAAAATATCATCTTCCCAAATACCACATTCCATCTTCCAAAATTTCTGAGAAAAATACTTGGGAAGGTTTTTTATGTTTTTTTGCTTGTTTGTTTTGTTTTGTTTTACTTTCTCTTTTTCATTTTCAAGAACCAATAATAAAAATTGATTCAAATATCTTAATAACTCTTAAGTTTCCCCACTTTTTTATTATCCCCACAGTTACCATCTTTGTTTGGACCATCATTAAATCTCAACTTATATGCATAATTACCCAACCTCTCCACCTCCCTCCATTATTTTCCCATTTCCATCCATTATCTAAAACTTAGTGATCTTTCTCAACTATAAAATAGTTCATGTTATCCATACTTAAAGGTCATGCTGTTAAATACCTCATAATGAAGAATAAACTTTAAATGGAGAGGACACTGAAATGCCAAGCATTTTCTGTTGTAGTTTATTTGATTTTCTCCAGTTATAAATGCATACATTCATTGATTTAAGTCATCATTTTATTCTTTATAATAGATATTCTGTCTAATTTTCTTCTGTTACTGCATTGCCTACAAATTCTACAACATGTAACCTAAGGATGATAATGGCCTAGGGAAGTGTTTCTAATCCATTTTGTTATTTATACTTAAGAAAGGACTCTAGTCAATTAACCACACAACTAATTTTCCTTTGCTTTGAGATATAACACAGCATTCAATAATCATATGTGTATACCTCAATGAATTTTAAGTATGTATACATCTGCATACTCACCACCTAAATCAAGGTACACAAATTTCAGTTATCTGGAAGGCTTTGTTCTCTTGTCTCCAAACTCCAAACTTTGCAAAAACTTATGATAAATGCTCATGTTAGTTAACTTGTTTGTTTACTACAGTTTGGGCATTTTCTATTGATCTGCAAGTTTTAAAATTTAACTTTATGATGCATCTAGCTTACTCTTAAATATATTCAAAGATCTACTTCCATCTTCCAGAAAGTTACACTGATATTTCACTTTTCACAATAGCATTTCTGGGTCTGTCCAAATGTGACTCTTTCAAACCCAGGTCCCTGTCCTTTGAGCCATGGTCTGTGTTTCAGCCTTAAAATATTAGGAAGATCATATATCCAACTAGAAAGTCAACCCTAGAACCCAAACCTCAGCTTAATCTTTAGCCTTGTCTCTTTAGCAGGTATATGAGCCAGGGGATTATTAAACCCTTTGAATATCCCTGATTCTCCAGCTAGGCTTTGATTCAAGAGGTCAAAGACCTTAGGTTTACCTCATATTTAAACTTTCCATTACAGCCAGAGCAGCTAGTCTATCTGAAAATCATTCTATGTACCAACATTGCCCGTAACTAAAACCTGCTCCAAGGATACATTCTCCCAATACTGGGCACCACATCTGAAACAAAAAGTGTAGGACTAGCAGTGTCGCATTTACTTTTAGAAAGCTAGCTATCTCCACTCTAACAAACATTTGAGCAACCCAATTCCAGAATGCCATCTTAAATGTTCACTTTCTGGTAGTAATTACTATAATCAGCTAGGATTCTAGCAAAATGCCAAAGGCATATTCAGCTGAGAGTTCTAAATAGATTTTGATAAATAGATTATTTATGGATACATAATTATCCCCAGGATGCTGAGACACAATAGTGAGAAGACATGACTACTTGTAATAAGCCCACAGGCTCAAGGGGGAAGAACTCAGTGTGAGCCAGGGCCATGAACAGGACCTGTGGACATTGACCAGTGGTTCGTAATCATGGATCTATTGACACTGGGTTTGGATAATTCTGTGTGTGTGTGTGTGTGTGTGTGTGTGTGTGTGTGTGTGTTTCATTTTGAGAAGCAGAGTTGTTCTGTACATTGTAAGATGTTTACGAGCATCCTTGGCCTCTGCTTACTAGACACCAGTAGTAAGGACATTGTGAAAAGTCCTCTCTAACAGAGAAGCACTGGTCGTAAAGGAATGTATGACAGCTAGAACACAATACTAGAGAAAGGAGAGAAGGAAGAAATGCCCTGCTCACTCTCTCCCCTGATGCTCAGATTTTCTTCTTATATCAGTCATCTAGAAGCCAGAGGATGAGGGAACCTGGGTAATGTGGCCTCTAGTTTAAACATCTTAGAGTTAGGGTATTCTGTTATTGTTGTTTGCAAGGATAGAAAAGAAGACATGATTATCTTCAAAAATGGCATATAATCTACTGAGTTTTATTTTAATACTAAATTATAGTTTTTTTCTTTAATTTCATCTATTTTTATATTTCTTATACTATACATTCTTATTCTTGATGTTCACATATTTTGGTTAACTCAATTTGATCTTCAATTGTTTTAATTACTATTTCAGGAAGGGTATATATTGGTTAAAGTTCCTGTGAGTGTGTAATGATGAAGTATATTTCATGCTTACATCGCATATCTATTTCATAGTTCTGATTGTCAATAGACTCTGCTTATCACAGTTACTTAAGGCTTCAGGTTGGTGGAAAAACCATCTCAACACATGCTTTTGTCATCACTGTGGCAAACCATGTAGAGACTCTCAGTCTTCTTCCTAGAAGTGATATGCCACCCTCCTGCTCATAGATCACTAGCTAGTAAGTCACATCTTTAGATGTAGCTTCAATTCAGATAGAGGTGTATAATTACACCATGTGCCCAAGAAGCAAATCAGATTTTTTCAAACAATTCTATTACAATTACCACAGAGAATGCATTTTGTTTGGCTTTGAGTCTCCTAAAAAATAAATTATTTTCTTATTTTCACCATGTTCCTATGTAAAAATTTCCTGTAGACAGTAGGCAAAACAATGTTTTAATTTGGAAAGTTTTATACTATTGTGAATGAGCCACTCACCTGAGCTCTGCCTGTCATGAATATGTGGGCTAAATATAAAGATGAATTAAAAGCCACTGTATGGCTACTGGATTTCTGTGGGTGCATATGCCAAGAACAGTAACTAATTGCATTGGAGGAAACAGAAGTGCCTGTCAACTGCTCTAGCACCTGGTCTTATTATCCAGATTCCTCAAAGTCAGGCAGCAGCATTAAGTTAGGGATTTTCTCTAAAATTTCCTTGGATAGGTCCAGGTCATGTTGAAATTTCAGAGAAAAACAAAAGAAATAGATGATTACTATTTCATTTATATGAATTTTTGTGTGCTACATTTGGCTGAAAGGATGACATTCTTTGTAGGTCTAACGCATCTTTTGACAGTTTCATGGGAAATTAAGAGGGAGGAGTATTTAGCGATTAAATCTTACATTTTACAAAACCTTCTTGCCATAATTCCTAATTTGGTGTGATAGCATTCAGAATATCATGTAAAGGTCAGAAGTAGTAGGGGAAGAGTATAGACAATAATGAGAAGAATATAAACTAAGAAAGAACCAGCAAAGGAAAAGGAGACTTTAAAATTGAGGTGCAAGGCCAGATGCGGTGGCTCACACCTGTAATCCCAGCATTCTGGGAGGCTGAGGCAAGAGGATTGCTTGAGGTAGGAGTTCAAGATAAGCCTGGGCAACATATCAAGAAGACTGTCTCTACAAAAAATTAAATAAATAAAATAAAATAAAAAGAATAAAATTGATTTGCATCTTTAGTTTTGGTTATAAATTTTTTTCTTTTTTTTCTTTGATTGGGTTGGAATGTGGTGCAATAAATGTGTGAATAGAGAATGATTAACATAGCCACTAGAGGAGAATAAGCCATTGAGTTACAAAATAGATAGAGATACACTTAAGGTAGAGGAAAAGTTAGCATGCTATACTTCTAAACATTTAAGAAGGCCAGAAATGCATTCCAGTGTGGTTGAGAAAAAAAATAAAATAAAAAAAAATAAAAATGCCAGAAAAAATAGATTTTTTTTTCATTGAAAAGTGAAAGAAAACACCGGTACATATATAGAAGTGTAATAACACTTATCATACATCAGCTGAATTAAAACCATTTTAAATGATATTTCTAACCCATCATATTATAAACATTTTAAATGAGCTCAACAATGCCCACTGTTGGCAAAGTTTCAGGGAAATGAAAACCTTACATAGTGTTGTTAAGTGTCAACATGAAAAAAGTCTTATTTTCTAAGACAATTTGGAGATTTGCATCACAATTATAAATGCATAAGCTTTTCAATCAGAAATTCTAATTCTAGAATTCCATCTTCCAAAAATATATATGTATAAAATTATATGCTCAAGAATGGGTGATATTACTTGGAAAGCACTTAAAGTTCATTCCCAGGTAAGTGATAGGTGCATATAATTTAAGATCAAGCAACCATTAATAAAAGATGAGAAAGAGGTATGAAATATGCTGGAGCTAATCAACATCTGGAATTCTAAAAGCTTATGATACATATGTCTTCAGGAGACAAGGTTGTGTTTCTTGGCAAAGAAGCAACAGATGCTGCAGGCACATCACGATTATTGCTGTATTTCATTCTCCCTTGTTGTCAAAGAAGAAAAATGTAGCTAGTTCGTATTTGTGAGCAAGTAAAGATGCTTGTAGGGGTGAATAAAGTTCAATGCCATTTCAAGACGAGATGCAACTAATCCATCTTCACATCATAAATTCTAGTTGCCTGGTACTATACCTGAACTTTCCATTCTTGAATTAAAGATGAATGAATTAAGGTCTTAGTGTGACATCAATATATATATACACACACACACCTCAACCTGGCAATTCAATATGTTTTTCAAAGAGCTGAAAATACAGATTGTCGGTAAAACTTTTAGAAAAATAAAGTCATTTAATATGATGAGTCAAATCAAGCATGATTGCAATTTATATACTTCAGTAAATTTTTCTGATTAGACTATGTCTATTATAATAATTCTTCAAAATATTTTTTTGCTTATGTAAAAAATGTTTATTTTATGATATCTTTTCTTTTTTTTAACTCTACTTGTTACTAATTTAGATATGAATTTGAGAATCTATGCCAAAAACAGTTGTCTAAATAATAGTCTGGTAACTGAATTTTATTAAAATGTAGCTTACATTATGAGATAACAAGGTTTGTAGTATCTATTTATTTCTAATCCTCCAGACATGGTAAATATTGTAAAGCTCATGTATCTATAGTTAGAGATATGAAGAAATTTATCCAAAAGCTCTACTGCTTGTTATGAGGCAATATCTAAATTTTATTTGTTTTAAAGTATCAATAATTACTAGTTTTACAGAATGTCAGTGAATGCTATATGCCCTCAGCATAAATTTTATAATTAATAAAATGTCATTTTGGTGAGTATAACATGTTAAATGTTTTAATCTTCAATTAGCGCCGTGAATTATAATATCCCCTTTCGGAGTAAGGGAAACAGATTCTGAGTTAATAAACATCAAGTCTGGTACTTAGTCTCTGGTTCATCAGACTCATGTCTGTGATGTCTCCAATATACTGACAGAATGTCATTGGAATAAACCAATGAAATTCGACACATCACTACTAACTCCTCATTCAATGAATGTTAATATTTACCTTAAGGAGGGGGTAAACTTAATTATTTAATATCCTTAATGTTATATTTCATATAATTAATGTACCAAAAGAAGTCTCATGCTTACTCATACATTAATTACTGTATTCATACATTCAGTACATCTTAATTGAGGATGCCAAGCCTCATAGTACTTGCTGAGTGAAATGTTGAACATAATAAAGACAATTTCAGTTTATGGAGCTTACAGACAAGGAAGGAGACAAAACCATTGTTAATGCACCATGCCAGGTGCAGCCCTATGGGACAATTCTGCACACTTTACCAGTAACATCTTCCAGATCTCCAAACTTCACAGGAAAAATCCATTTATTATTAAAAGGATTTGTTCTGTAAAATTTAGACTCAGAAGGCCCCACTTAAGGATCCAGAAGGCCACATGTGGCCCCAGGGCCCCCAATTCCCCACCCCATTGGAAACAGTTAAAGCCTCCCAAAGATGACAGTTTGGGGCAACATCCTACAATATCTGGGGCTCTCCCCTCTGGTGAGCAGTGACCAAACAGCCCCATGCTGTTCTGTGTTGCCGACAGCTAGAATCAGCAAGTGTGGAAAGGGGTTAGACCTGGTTGCCACCACTCAGTCACTCCCTTGCATATTACATGCGTCTTGTCGTCTGAAATTGAAGCGCTAGCTCTTGCCTTGGTTCCTACGATCTGTGTTGAGCATTTTTTACCAAGGGGACACAGTAAGTGTTGCTGGAGTCTAAAGCTAGGACTACCACATTGTCGCTTTGGGCTCCTTGTGGCTGTCATATGTAGGGGCAATCCCAGGTGCTTTACACAGTGAAGACAAGAAGAGTACGTCTGAACCTCAGTGTATTCTCTTTATGCTAAAGTATAAAAAGCCTGTCACAACAGATCATGTGCTGTTTGATTCCATTTATACAAAATGTCCAGAATAAGCAGATCTATACAAACTGTGAGTAGATCAGTGGTTCTTTAAGGCTTTAATGTAATTTCTAATAGATACAGGGTTTCATTTTGAATTAATAAAAATATTCTAAATTTGATTACGGTGTTGTTTGCACAATTCTGTAAATATACGAATTATATACTTTTCATGAACAAATTTATGGTATGCAAATTTTATCTACACAAACCTGTTTAAAAAACAGCAAATGTTTAGAAAAAACTAATTAAATTTGAGCACAAAATCAATGATTTAAAATAACAACTACAATCATTATTGAGAAAAATTCCAGCCATTTTTGATGGGTTTGATGAGTTCATATTCCTAGTGTGTCAACTCTTCCTAATCTATAGATTACACACTGTCCTAATCAAAATACCAGAATTTATTTTTGGTAGAAACTGATAAGCTTATTCTGCAAGTTATATGAAAAGGCAGAGGGACAAAATAGACAATATAATTGAAGAAAAAGAATATTCGAGCAAGTGCATTTCATGTAACCTAAATGTCTGTACCCTGTATCCTCATGATATCCTGAATGAAAAGAATACAAAACTAAAGGTCTTACACAATAGATATTAACGTCTTTTAAATAGAGTAAGAGAATGTATAATGGATATGAAAAATTTTACAATGTATCCGATGTTTTGTGTACTACTTTGGTTCTGGACAATCTACTTTTTAAAACTAATGGTAGAGCTTTTAGAAAACACAAAATATTTTTTATCTTAGAGTAGGCAGATATGTCTCAAAAGTTGCACAAAATGAATTAAACATTAACACTATCTGGTGGGAATGTAAATTGGAGCAGTCAAATGAAAAAAGCATCAGTATTTGTAAATTCTGACCTTGTGAATACCATATATCCAAGTAATTCCATTTCTAGGAAAATATCCAACAGATACATTATCACAAGAAATCTATATATTTTAAAGTAACAGTAGCCCAATTCTTATTAGCTAAAATCTAGAAATTACCCATAAATCCCTCCATGGGCAAATAAATATAGAAGTTGCATATTTAGAGAATGGATCACTATTCTACAATAAGACCGAATTACCTATATCTATACACAAGCTCATGGATGACTATCTCAAACATAATGTTGAATGATGGTGGCCATACACAAAAACAGGAAAAACTAATGTCTGTTGGTAGATATCTGTTATATAGTCATCATTCTTGAGGATGATCCTGGAAAGGTGCACAGGTTCCTGATCTGGGGCTCTGGCAAGGTACTATGTCTACATGTGGGTACTGGTTACATAGATGTGTTCACATTCATTTTGATAGCGTGTATGTGAGTGTTTGTGTAGTCCAGGCCAACCAAATACCAATTGAATCAGGAAATCAGATCAGATTTTGTCTCCAGGCATGTAAATTATTTGAAAACTCTACAAGAATGCCTATACAAAGAAAAGGTGATCATCACTTCTCTATTAAATGGCGGGGATAAATGACAAAAAAACAGTGTCTTTGTATATTAAATAGCTACCATTTGAGTGTTGTCTATGAGCATTATATCCATAGTTGCCTTTAGCGTTTATTTCAACCCAGAGAGACATATATTATTGTCTTCGTTAATAATGAGAAAACTGGAGCACAGATTGTATCAAGTACTTATCTCAAAGTTCAATAGCTAGTAATTATCAAGTAATTATCAATCTTATATTTTAAATCCAATACCATCTAAATTTTATGTTCTTTTCACACCATCACCACCTGCTAAATTTATATTTATCAAAACAAAGAAAGAAGACATAAAATTTGGAATTAACTTTTTGTTTCTAGTTCCCTTTCGGAGTAAAGTTTAACAATGTACTGGTCAATGGAAAATTAGCTTTTTTTTTTGTCAAAAGAGTTGAAGAATGTGTTAGAAACCCTTAAAAACAATAAAATATTTTTTCATCTTTATTCACTCTGTCTTTATTTATTGGTGTTGCCTTTTGGACCTTCTCTAATTTTTCATTGCAAATGAAAAGTAACAACTATGGTGACTTTCAACAAAATACTGAACACCAGAGAGAATATGGGGGCAAATGTACAAAAGCAGTATTTTATCTTTCACTTCAAGTCATCACGCTTCTGCACACATCTGCATTTGTTGGACTTCTCTTTTAATTAAAAATACTAAACTTTGATAAGTTATACTGGAAAATTCTTTCTTTACCAATAGGAGTAGATTAATGAATCATGGCTTGATTTCCTCTGCTTATCCTCTTGTTTACGGTCATATTTTAGTAAAATATGTTCCTATTTTGAATATTAAATCTTCATGTTCATGCAAGAGTTTAACAAGGTCACAATCAGTGAAGAGTGGAGAAACTAGCAAATTACGTATGATATTTGTAACTTGACCTTTATTTATGATTGTAAAATCCCCACAACAAACCACACACTTATGCACGTTACATACACACACCCTAAAAGTAGGGCTCATGGTCCTTATAGTTTAGTTTTTATTTTATATATTTTCCAATTGTGCTAAGGTAACTACTTATTGGTATGAATTGTTACATATACAGAATTCTGGTTAGGAGGAGAGGATTACTTGTTTAATTAACTAAAACAATTTTTATGAAAGATAATATGTAAGCTCAGCTTCCCGATTCTGGGATCCTTATAACGTCATAATTACTTACAAAAAAAGTTGTTTCAGTCTTCTAAAGCTGCCGTTCCCAACCCCGGGCCATGGACCAGTACTGGTCTGTGGCCTGTTGGGAACTGGGCCACACAGCAGGAGGTGAGCAGCAGGCGAGCAAGTCAAGCTTTGTCTGTATTTACAGCCGCACCCCATCACTCACCTCACCACCTGGGTTCCACCTCCTGTCAGATCAGCAAGGGCATTAGATTCTCATAGCAGTGTGAACCCTACTATAAACTGCACATGCGAGGGATCTAGGTTGTGCGCTCCTTATGAGAATCCAACGAGTGATGATCTGAGGTGGAGCTGAGGCGGTGACGCTAGCGCTGGGGAGCAGCTGCAAATACAGATCATCATTAGCAGAGACGCTTGACTGCACAATAAATGTAATGCATTTGAATCATCCCAAAACTTTTCCCCCCATCCCAGTCCATGTAACAATTGTCCTCCATGAAACTGGTCCCTGGTGTCAAAAGGTTGGGGACTGCTGTTTTAAAGAATTGAATGAAAATCCCAGAAATATATACACACACACATACATACATATACACAAATATAAATTGTTGATACAGGGAAATATACATATGCATACATTCATATATTATATATATGCATAAAATATATCTCCATATATGTATATATGCTTACATATTTTCCATGTAATCAATAATAGGCATGCATATATAATAAATGTGTATAGATACCTATATTTTTATATGTAAATATGTGTATATATATTTTCCTGTATCAATAGGCATTAATATATATAAAATATGCCTGTACACTTATATAAGTTTCTAGATTAAATGTGTATATATATTTCCATGTATGAACAATAGACATGAAATTATACCTCTACATGAATATGGAAAAGCACAAGGTTTATTTTCTTAAAAGAATAAAAACCAGCATTTGAATATTTTCTCCTTTGGTTCTTTTTCCTTTTTCTTCTTTGGTTCTTTTTGTTTTTTACATAAACACTCACATCCTTTTTTTGACAAAATAATTATCCCATTGTGTTCTCCCATAGACTGGTTAAAAGAACTACCAAGAAAAATACCACTAAGTACATTAAGATTCAACAAGGAACATTTTCCTTCAATCTTATTTTTAAAAAGCTCAAACATCTGACCTTTTTCTGTTGTAAAAAAATATTATCGGCCTTGTAAATTACTTGAGCTGATTCCCAGCAAAGATTTTTTAAAACCAAAGTATTAGAAATTAAAGTTATTATTCGCACAATTTTGTATAATAGTAATTAAAATTATTTGAACCTCTTCCATCTTTACTATCTATGTCACATCCTCAAGTGGCATACATACTGTCTAGAATTTATAATTTTGTTTTCTGGAAAATGACGACCCACCATTACCTTAAAAAGAAAATGTACTGCTGTGCTATGTACACACTGTACTCACACATGCAGACACGTAACGTTAGCACCCAATTACTTGTCTAGTTCAATAAACTCAGGCCATTCCACTAATTTATTCAATCTTTTTCAGATGGCTTGGTCTTTTAGATTTCCTTTATTATCTGTCTCTCTCCAAAGAAGCAGTTCTCATTCCTGACCTTGGCATTATTCCTCAATTCTGGCCTCATTGTCCTAGCTACAAGAGCACGCAAATCCAGCTGTAGTGACCTCCTTGCTAAGCTTGCTGGTCAGCACCATCAGCAACCTACTGGGTCCATTTATGGGACTGGAGGAGGGCAGCTCCTGGACATCTTCCTAGCCACATGAAACCCATGCAAAATTCTCAGGAGCCCAAATGAGGCACTCCTGCCAAATTAGTTCAAGCTCACAGCCAGTTTGGTTTTCCTTTAACTGTCTTGGGTAGGTGGAAGATACAAAATGCACATGTGTGACTGGTGATGGGGTGAAGGGAACAGGAAACTCTCAGGCTCTCATCTTCTCTATTTTTCTTTCCAGCCTAACTCACCTATATCTTGTCCAGGAACATAAATTGAAGAGGCATTTGCATGCCTGATTTTTCTGCCACTGTGAGTGTCTCCCTGTCACCAGGCTCTCCTCTGGTCAGGGTGCCACATCTTCAAAGAGACATTTGCTCTCTCTTGCCCTGGAGTATCATGTGGAATGACTGCCTAGGTACCTGGGTCACAATGGATAGAAATGAAGATATTGCTTTACTGTTCTTGAAAAGGTTATCTCCAAAACACAATTTTGGATTAAATTTCATTTATACAATGGAGTGAGACTGAAATACTCTCCTATTATGAACCATGCTGTGGGCTATCAAGCAGTTTTTCATGATCAAATTCTATCATTCTGATCTCATTTTTCAAAATTCTAGGATAGGGAGAATTATCTGAAACAGCTGTTTTAGAATCTGTAATTATGTTTGATGATAAGAGTAAATTTCATCCTCTCTGGAAAATATTCTCCTTCCATGAATAGGAAGAACAAGCTTTATTTATCTGAGTTAATACTATTATGTAACAACTGACTTTAGCACTTTTTCCATCCAGTCAAGGCCTTTTCTAATGTAGGTGAAGAAGATCAATGAATCATGTTATTACCTGGGAACTTAACAATTTCTGCTCTAATTGAGTAAGATGGACCTCTGATTGGGGAAAAAAAAAAAAAAGATGAAATTTCCACAGCTCACCAGTACCTTATACCATATCAAGATCAGAAAGGATTAATTGACTTGGCTCTTTGAAGTTACACTTTTAATGCATCCTTTATTTACGTAACTTGCCCTTTTTCCTTATTTCTATTGTAATTGCTCTGGCTTGTCTTGCTGCATTAAGATAAAAGGCATCATTTGATTTTTCCCCTCCAAAGAGCAGATAGGTGAACATTAGTTTCAAATAAATAATCTCTAAAATATTATGTAATGTAAACAAATGAAATCCTTAAATGTAATACTTTTAGAAAATTAGAAATTAAGTGGCTAAACAAATAACATTTCAAGCACTCCACGTTATTGGAAGGGGACGTTTTCCTTTCTTAATGAAATCCTGTAACTTAGAATTATCTGCTGTGAAGGTGACAACTTGTTAATAAAGGTTCATTTTTTTCAGATTAAAAACACCTTCAAGGTTGTAAAATCAATACAATAAGCAAGTTGCTGTTATGTCCTTTTAAATTTATGGAAACAAGCCAGCAGAATGGTATAAAAAATGGCATTTATTTACAGAGTCACAAATAGGGACCCATTCCATTTGACCCTGGCTATGCCAGATCTGTAGAGGATAAGAATATTAAACTTTTTGGGGGGAGGGGCAATCAAAACTTTCCTTTAAACAAAATTACGTGCAGAACCTTGCTAGATTGAACTGGATGGAGCACAGCCTGGGAAGCTAGCTTCCTGTCACTTGTTCTTATCCTCATCCAGAGAAGACAGTTGAATGAGTTGACTAAATCCCCAGTACTCATGAGGCAGTGGGAAATCATTGTTAGGATAACCGGCGCTTGGCATTCACATCTGCGGCATAAGTGGCTCTTAAATTATTTATTATTCTCATTTCCAAATTTTTAAGCTTTAAATTGAAAACACAGAAAACTATTATGTTCTGATTTCCATAGTTAAAATGATTATTTAAAAAAGTAAAATAATTATTGAAAACACAGTTGACCCTTGATACGATAACAGGGTTAGGGGCTCGATCCTCATGAAATTGAATATCTGCATATAACTTTTGACTTCCCCAAAACATAACTGCTAATAACCTACTGCTGACTGGAGGCCTCACCAATAGCATAAATGTTTAATACATATTTTGTATGTTGTATGTATTACATACTGTGTTCTTACAATAAAGTAAGCTAGATAAAAGAAAATTTTATTAAGAAAATCACAAGGAAGAGATAATATATTTAGTATTCAGTAGGTGACAGTGCATCCCATTCTCATCACCTTCACACTGAGCAGGCTGAGGAGGAAGAGGAAGAAGAGGGGTTCTTCCTGTTGTCTCAGGAGCGGCCGAGGTGAAGGAGGTGGAGGAGGTGGAAGGGGAGGCAGGAGAAGCAGGCACACTTGGCAGAACTTTATGGAAATACACATATGTCTGATATTTTGCCTTTTTCATTTCTCTAAAAGTATTTCTATATAGTGTTAATCCTTCTTCCACCATTTGCTTTAGTGTCTGTGTCCGCATTGTAGAAGGGTCCATGTCATAAAAGAAGTCCAAAGCCATTTGAACAATTGGAACCCTTTTGGCATATTGTCTAATGTCAACTGTTTTCTGGCACCGCTTCTATAC
>CAUYRT010089199.1:0-29439 GCA_963574885.1 Lepilemur ruficaudatus | reverse complement strand
ATACATACATTTATACCTGGGATGGGGAGAGAACATGCCCTTAGTGGTGCTGTATCTGTCTCTTTTTAGTGACAATTGTGAAAAATGTAGGAATAATTTCAGTGTGCCACCAATGTCACATGGTGATTGGGGAAGAAAGAGGTAAAAACACCATTCTGGGATGTACTGCTAACTTTTTTTCTGAGGATAAGTAGTTGGTGGCATGATTAGGCCAAGAAAGGAAATAGCAGAGTTGAGAGAAAACTATGTATGAAGACACTAGGCTCCAAAAATAAATTACAGTTTGTTGAACCCAGTGTTTCTCAAACATAATAAACCCATCTCTGTGTGTGCATGTGTAATATCTACTCACAACCACAGATCTAGTGTTCCCTGGAGCACACATTGGGAAAGACTATAAAATGCTTGGTTGCTGTTCCTGCTTTAAATCATATTTCCAATCCCTCCATTAATGGGTTTTTGTTTTGTTTTGTTTTTTTGCCATTATCGTTTCTGTCTTCTTCCTCTGTGTGTGGCTGGTACTATGCCAAGAGTATCCTGGGTCCTTGGTAAGAGACATTGTGCCATAGGAATCAGAGCCATTGCTCATACCACTGACTTGTGCCTTCAGAACCCATTTGAGCCATTTAATCTATGCAATATCCACTGGGTGATGGAGGGCCACTGGGCACACCCAGTTCCACAGCTCAGTGAGTCTTATTGCGCCTGGTTCATGACAGGCATCCCAGGTAACTTGGTATTTTAACAGAAGTTGGTGTTCCAGGTTCAAGGATTTCTAATGTTAACTTATTTCATCCAAAAACTAAATGGAAGAAGAGAAAATGTTGCTTTTTCAATGCACAGCACCAAAGATGCCTGCAAAGTAAATCTCTCTAGCTCATAGCCATTTTATTATTTCATAGCATATTTAACTAAATAGAGAATAGTATTTCAAATTCAGCTTTTCTATTACTATTCAGCACACCTTCCTGTTAGTCGGTGTACTTAGTTTTATCTTCATACATGCAGAGCAGTTTCTTTTTCACACTCATTCAGCCAAGCAAGATAAGGGACTATAATTATAGAGAAATGTATCCTTGTTAGAGTCAAAACATTCTCTGCACAATTTTTTGTTCGGAAAATAGATAACAACTTCAAAGGAAGCCAAATTTACTTTTACCTTTGCCAAATTATTTATCAGAATTTCAAAGGCCATGCTGGGCAAAGAAATGTGAAAAAGAGCTTAATTTCTTGTTAAAATATTTTGGCTAGCACCTAAAATAAACATAAAAGTTCTTGAACCAAAGAGATTTTAGTACAAGTGAATTGGTACTTTTTGTTTGTTTGTTTAAAGGTAAGATTATATTAGTCTCATATTTTTATATTGTATATTTTTATATCTCATTATGCTAATTGCCAGAACTCCCATAGCAAGTTAACAGATTTGGATCATTTTGTTACTAGAGACCAGACTTTTTATTTTACCAACAATCTCAAACCTAGACATACTGTGCGATTAAAAATTTTTCTGAAGAGTTAATCTAAATACATTGTATGTGCCTCTTTTTACAGAACTTTGAATCATGTAAATTGAGTTGACAACCACATAAAATAATGTACTAATGAAATATTTTTATGAAAAGTGTGAAATAATGTGTGTTATCTGTAGCATATAAAAAACCAAAGAATAAGTTCAAGGCTGGTCTGCAAAGTGACTTGTAAACTGTGTTTACACTACTGCCACATGGTAACACCACATTGGCTGTTCAATAGAAATGCCCACCATCATTTGTCCATATCCTGGGCCCCGTGCTATTGTTGATGGGAATTGGAACTTCTCCGATGACTGCCATGCTATTATTTTATTATTCGCAGCTAATACAATTTAAAACATTTTTAGATAACATACAGCATCAAATATTATTTAGGTGGTGATATATTTTTAGTGCTGAAAACAAGCTTTAAAATCAGTAACTTCTTAAAAATTTATTCATCTATTTATTTTTAATTCAGGATCAGTAACTTTGTCATAGAAGTTAGAAGTGATGACGTGCTATGAAGAATTGCTCTAACCGTCATGATATACTATTCAGATTTTTTGAGAACTTTGAAAAATGTCAGAGATAATAGGGGGAAGTTAAAATGAGACATTAAAGCAAAAATGCACACTTGTTATAAATTATGCATTCTACGTGGACAATCCCCACCATGTTCTCAACTTAACATAGGGAAATTAGGCTTGAAGTATCGAAGTTTTGAAATATGTTAAGTCTTCAGCAACTTAGAGCTGGTGTAAAATGCTACTACTCCAATACCAAAACAATTTCGTATTTTAATTTAAAAGTTAGAAAGTTGCTTGGAAAGTGGAGGTTTTGGGATTGGAAAGTGCAGAAGGAAAGAGGATGGTCTGAGCAAACCAATATCTAATATCCTCTCCTGCCTTTGCCCTTACAACTACCCTGACCATTTATTTTTCCATTTCTAACATCTGACCTGATTAAAATAAAAATCAACGTAGGGAATAGGCCAGTGGACAAGAAGAAGAGAGAATAACTGAAGATAGGAAATAAGAAAACTACGAACTGAGAGTGCTTTGGCATCCGAGAGATTGAGATAGAATATTAAAGAAACTAGTAAGGTAGATCTCTTTGTAGTCTTTCCTCTTTTTAACTTTTCCACTCTAAGCCATAACTATCCCACTAGCACACCTCTTCTGCCAGCAAGGTCCTCATCTAACAAGACTGTAAGTGTCAAGCCCCCTAAATATGCTACTATTGGCATAATTCTTCATGGATATTTTAACTATCCTATCAAAGATAGTTTTTTCTCCCCACAGCGTATTGTAGACCATATTCATCAGGAGCTGGCATCCAAGTGCAGCCTGACTACTATAGCACTTGCAAACATATGCATAAAGGCCACTGAAAACATTTATGGAGATAGTAATAAACATGGCAATTTTAATTCCACGATTAATAATACCTCCCATGAGTGATAAAGAAGTATATAAATAAATTATGAATTATATGTTGGACATCTTGGAAAGCTGATTTAATTATGTGTCCAGTAGGGTGTCTTGGATATGTTTCTCTAAATGTTCTTCATTTTGTATTAGTACATTGCTTAGTTTGGATTACCACAAAAGGTGAATCTTTGGGGAAACTCACACTAACAAAATGGGAAGGAAGGTAAAGGAGGAAAGAAAAGCCAAAAAAAGTACGTATGTGTTAATGTGTGAGTTATTGCTATGTACAACGGAGGTTTGATCCTGTAAGGAAAACTTTGAGAAACCATGTGGAACACCCTTGGACCTGCGTCCCTGGAGGACAGGAAGGTTGGAGCATTTATCCACCGACTCTTATCCCCTACTGTTTGAGGATTGCTTTGTGGTCTTAACTCTTGCATGACAGAACTTTAGGTCCAATAGGGTCAAGAAACAACCTTCAGGCATAGAAGAGAGACAGATCCTTGAGGTGGGAAGTTAGCTTCCCAGGTATTCAGCTGCAGGTGAACTTAGGTGGGCTGAGGAAAGGGGAGAGGCTGTAACACCATCTGCTGTATGCATCATGTTAATACTGAGTAAATAAAAACTGTTAAAACCTTAGTAAGTGGAGTTTATTCACATACTCATTACTAGAAATAGTTGCATCCATTTCCCTTGTATAAATTTTCTTTTAGACTGATTGCTTCCCCTGCCAACTCTGTTTCAAACATAGATAATGATTTCCCAAAGCATTTTTCAATACTTTTTAAGTGTTTTGCTCTTAGAACTCCTCTTCAGGAGAAAAATTTTCAAAATATAAGCAACAGCAATCCAATCCTAAACATATAAATTACTACAATGTTATTACTACAATGACAATAGAGTGAATTTGTAAAGAATCTTTTAAAAAAAGACACACGGCAAAGTCAATTTTATGAAACCAACAACTTCCTTAGACATGCATATAATAAGCAAAATGAAATCTTCCAGAATGTTTTATTTTTAAAATTTGGACCACTGAAGATTGACATAATGTCTATTGTATGTGTTGTGTACCAATTAATGAATCAAATGGGCATCGTTAAAGAAAAAGTAGAATATGGCCAGGATAGAAAGTTGGTATATTTATCATTTTAATACAATATTACGTTTGTGTTATACCACAAAGACTCTTCTTGAGTTTGGAGTTGTTTAATGGAAAATAACCTGTGCGAAATCATTTAGTTGCCAAATATTTGAAGTTATTTATTATGGATAATAACACAAATTAGCCATTTGAATTTTATTTTGTTTTAATTTTCCTTTGAAATGGAGAAATGAAGCACATTCTTGGTTATCTTCTCTGGTACAAGGAAAAATCAGTGGAGATAATTAAAAGATTTTCTCTCACGTTCATTCCATCTCATAACAGGGCACTAACACACTGAGCTTACATCTATCTGCCCTTCCCACAATGTGCTATTGTTGAAGATGTTATTGGCCAAATTTCCTGTTTCTGTTTTTCCATTACGATTCATATGTGTGTGTGTGTATATTAATATATAGACACATTTATATATGACTGTGTGTGTGTGTGTATGTATTGAATTCATTATCTCTCAGTGGTCCCCAAACTTTTTGGCACCAGGGACCGGTTTCATGGAAGACAATTTTTCACCAGATAGAGGCGAGTGGGGCTTAGGCGGTGATGCGGCTGGCCAAGGACCAGCACCGGGCCATCAATCGGGGATTGGGAACCTCAGGTCTATATCATTGCCAGAGTAAATTCCTTGAACTTTTTTTTTTTTTATCATATTACCATCAAATTTAAGAATATAAATACTGTATCAAGGCTAAACTGCCTTGCCATGCTTAGATGATCCAAATGATTTTACCTTGCTGATCCAATATTATTTAATAACTACCACTGTCACCCAACCTGTATCCTATATAAGATGCTGGCCATTCTCTTCTTATACCTTTCCCATAACAGGCGTATGCTTCTTCTGTTTGCTTTCCTTTATTCTGCTTCTGACATCTAAAGGGAATATTTTCTTTTCCTCAGTTTCAGCTTATTAATAAATTCTATATTTTCAGTGCCATCTTTTGATAGCAGACCACATAGATTTCTCCTCCTTTAAGTCCCTTTTTGTTTATTGTGCATTGTGTAACTCCACAAGAAGTATCTTGTACTTTCCTATTTGCTAATAATTGAAGCAAAAAGCTTTAGAACAATGATCCTCAAACTATAACGCACATGATAATCACTTGTGAAGCTTGTTATAAATGCAGATTCAAGAGTCCCTGCAGATAATTCTGATAAAGGTGGTCACGAATCATGCTCTGAGGTAGAGTGCTTTAGTTTTTTCTGAATGTAAAACTATAATTTACTCATTCTTTTCAGGCTAAATAAAATATTAGATTACCTTTCTTTCCTCCTTGAATTGGTTCATTAGTTGATAAAAATCTATCTGGACTATAGCTGGGCCAATAACTAAGCCTTGACACTGAGGTGGTTTTAGAATCTCATAGACATTGATAAAGAATAAAAATTATTTGCCATATAAAATTAAATGCCACTTTGGATTATAGACAATGGTGTCATTTTAGAGTTAACTGTATCCACTGTCAAATACTTTAAACAGATGTGTTGAAAACTTCTTTCTCTCCTGTTACGTCATCACTTAACAGTGAAGCTTTCCAGTCCCAGCTGGAAGTACGTTCTGAAGTGCGATTGTGCTCATCTTGTTGGTTCAAGATTCCATTCCATAAAAACAGCCCTTCAGTAAGGAAGCTAACACTAGTTGAAGAAAAACAATAAAATTTAAGGGTAGAGTCCTTAAAATTAAAAGAACAGAAAGGTAGAATAAAACTGTTTACAAATTTGGTTTATTTGCAGTTAATAGGTTCAAAGTAAATAAACTTTGACTATTTGTTTAATAGATTCTTTTGGTCTATTTCTGCTTCCTATTATGAAACCTTGGTTTAAATATACTATAGCATATTTCTTGGTTACAACATACTACAGCATATAAAAATAAATATTTTATATGATCTGTTCTTCAGTTTTATCTCGACACTTTAATCCTAACTTTAACCCTTCCCATTAGCAAGTCATGAGAAGCATACAGCCATCCCGTAATCTTTTTTTTTCTATCTGACTTCCAATTTAGAATTCACAGCTTAAGGTTTTTATACTAAATTAAAAATATTTTTGACGTAATTTTTCCAATTTCCTCTGTTCTATGCTAATAAAAAGTAGTGCCATAGCTAATGACTTTAAGCTTTGCTTCATGAATCAAATGAATAGTGCAGTCTGAAAATACACAGTTGTTGGATTATTTATAAAGTATGAACTGTGTGGGACAGAAGAAAAGGAATGTGTGAGAATGTGAATACTGTTTGTCAGAATACAAAAAAGGGGAATTAACAATGAGATCTATATACAAGAACGCTAATTCTATACCTGCCTCTCCAAGGAAAGAGAAGTTAAGGTGGGAAATGGAACAAGATCAAGAGGGAATTAAAAACATAAAACTATTTAGCAATAATACCAATGATCAAAAAAAATGTTGATTTGAGAATTTACCAAGATTATCTAAACAGGTGTTATCTAATCAGTATTAATTTGTATAAAAGTGTAAATGGTGTTTTTGTTAATATGTATTAGTAATTGGGAATGATTTTAGCAGGGCTATTGTATATTGCACGCTTTTATTAAAAGCTGAAGATAGGGTTTGATTTCTCATAAGATAGGTTTACACTGGTTCAATTCAACAAAAGATAACGAAATCACTATTGGGTTCCAGGTACTGCACTGGCATTTGTAATGCAAAACATTGCTGAGGAAAATGAAAGAAGATCTGAATAAATGGAGAGATATAACATGTTCATGGATCAGAGACTCAATATTGTTAAGATGTAATGACATCTTAACTCTCTCTCAAATGATCTAGAAACTCAAGACAATTTCAATCAAAATCCCAGTAGATATTTTTTTTCAGAAATTGATGAGTTGATTCTAAAATTCTTATTACGATACAAAAGATCTATAATAGCTCAAACATACTAGAAAAGAATAATAAAGTTGGAAGACACACTACTTCGAGACTTCTCATAGGTTCACAGTAATGAAGACACCTTAGTGATAGTGTAAAAATAGATTTATCAATGAAACATAATATAGAGTCCAGAAATAGACTCACACATCTATGTTTGAGTTTTGACAAAGGTTCCAAGGAAATTTCAGTGGAGAAAGAATAGTCTTTTCAACAAATGGTGCTGGAACAATTGAATATTATTATGCAATGAATAAACTTTGATCCATACCTGGCACAATACATAAAAATTAACTCAAAATAGATCATAGACCTACATGTAAAACCTAAATCTATAAAATTTCTAGGAGAAAATTTTGTGACCTTGCATTTCTTGGATATGACACCAAAGGTGGTGACCAAAGATTTCTTAGATACCATGCCGAAAACACCATCCATAAAAGAATAAATTGATAAATTGGATTTCACCAAATTAAGAACTTCTGCTCTCCAAAAGACACTGATGATAGAATGAAAAATGAGCCACAAACTATGGAAAATATTTGCAAAACACCTAGCTGATAAAGTACTTCTACTCAGAATATATAAAAAGTGCCCAATGCTTGATAATAAGAAAACAAACGCTCCAATAAAAATAGGCAAAGGATTTAATAGACATTTCATCAAAGATTTATGGATGGCAAGTAAACATATGAAAAGATGCTCAACATCATGTAAATTAAAACCACATTGAGATACCACAATATATCCACTAGAATTGCTATAATAAAAAAGACAGACCATATGATGTGTTGGCAAGTATGTGGAACAACTGGAATTCTCATAAACTTCTGGTGGGAATGAAAAATGGTACAGCATGTAGGAAAACAGTTTGGCAGTTTCCTAAAAGTTAAACATACGCTTACCTTATAACCCAGCATTTCATTCCCAGGTATTCACCCAAGAGTAATAGAAGCATACGTCCATATAAATATTTGAGCATGAATATTCATAGCAGTTTTATTTGTATCCCAAATGTTCATTAACAGGTGAATGAACACACTGATTGAAGTGTAGTCATACACTAGAATAACACTCAGCAATAAAAAGGAAGAAATAACTGGTACGTGCAACAAATGGGTGAATCTCATGATCATTCTGAGTGAAAGAATCCAGACAAAAAAGAATACATATTGTATGATTCAATTTATGTAAAATTCTAGTAAGTGCAAACTAATTTATTGCAGAAAAGCAGATTGTTGGTTGCCTGAGAATAGAGGAAAGGCCAGTGGGGTGGAACAAGAGAGTGCATTACCAGTGGGACACCAGGAAACTTTCAGGAGTGATGGATACATTCCTTATGTTCATTTTGGTGATGGCATCTTGGGTGTATACATATGTTAAAACATACCCAATTGTGCACTTTCAATACCTTAATAAACCTAATTTAAGACAAACAATCTTAGATTTGTCTTTGATGTAAATAAATATGTTGTTTCCTGAATCATAAGTGAGTAAATTATAGTTACCATCTTATGTAATAAAAATCCAGTTAAAGGAAACTTTTCCCTCCTTTTTGTGTAAATGCTACCATAGTCACCAAATTTGATTTCTAATTAATAAAATTTCTAGTTCTAGTTTTAAAAGGCTCTTCTTAGATATATGTTTTTCGCAAAGACAAAAATCCTCCCTTTGCATTTTGGAGAACAAGTGATTTCAGAGGGCAAAGGAGCCTGGCTGGAGCTTTTTTTTTTACCCCTGGGTGCTCAAAAAAACTGGTCAAATCTGACAGAAAAAAATCAAAGATGGTTTCTATTATGGCAACCAGAATACAGCCAATATGTAGCAATGACTCTTTTTGAGTTTCTGAGCAACTTAAAGAAATATACAGACTGTTTAATGGAAATACACTAAAAGATTTTATTTGTCTCATGAAAGTCCCATGTCATGGGAGTCAGGCCAAGTCCTAGTCCAATTCTGACTCAGAGAGAAAGAGAGAGAGACTTTTTCACAAAGATTTTATAAGCTTCAAAATTTAAAAAGTCTCTTTCCATAACAACATCCAAACACAAACATCTGGGGGTTGGAGTAGGGTGAGGGACATACTTCTGGGAAGAGAAACAACAAAGCTAATGTCATAGTGTCACAGTCAGATTTCTGTAATGTTTCAATT
Source organism: Lepilemur ruficaudatus (assembly GCA_963574885.1). Lineage (NCBI taxonomy): Eukaryota > Metazoa > Chordata > Mammalia > Primates > Lepilemuridae > Lepilemur > Lepilemur ruficaudatus. The sequence goes on along the minus strand of CAUYRT010089199.1, from coordinate 20,288 downwards.
CCGCAGACTCCGTGTTATTCAATTTTAACATAATGGAACAAAACAGTTTTACAAAAAAAAAAAAAAAAAAGGCATGGGTATCAATGAGCAAGGACATTCTAAAATAATTAGCTTAAACATTTTAGGGCCAGTTGTGGTGGCTCATGCCTATAATCCTTGCACTCTGGGAGGCTGAGGCAGGAGGATAGCTTGAGGCCAGGAGTTTGAGACCAGCCTGAGCAAGAGCAAGACCCTGTCTCTACTAAAAATATAAAAATTAGCCGGGCGTTGTGGTGTGCACCTGTAGTCTCAGCTACTCAGGAGGCTGAGACAGGAGGATTGCTTGAGCCAGGAAATTGAGGTTGCTGTGAGCTAGGCTGATGTCATGGCACTCTACTCAGGGCAATGGAATGAGACTCTGTCTCAAAAAAAAAATTAGAAAAAAAGGAAATCTAATGCAAAGATATTTGACATTCTAGCCAAGGGGAGAAGGAATAAGCCTGCCCAAGTCTTAAACTTACAGATGATTAATATTAGGATTCTTAAATGATTACAAATATATCATCATTCGATAATTTTTAAATTTTTACTGTAAATCATTCAATAATAAGTTGTGGGGGTATACTAGTTTATCTGTTATATTGCAGGCATGTGAAATATTTTCCTCACTTTCAATGCCCTATGCCATAAATTTTGGGTGGCAGAGAGCTGTTGTCATGTATCAGGGGCAATAAGAACCGTCCCTTAGCTCTCTGACAGGATGAGGTACATGAGAATATATATAGAGTTTTACAAAAGATGCAAAGAGAAAAGATGCAGAAAAGAGAGAAATTAATAACACTTAAACAATGCATCTGTAATGCATTAGTTAGAACAATGAATCTGTAATGCATTTGGCCTGTCAGCAGGTGATTAAGTAGGTGCTTAAAGCATTTTACAAATAACAGTCCCCAAAATCTAGAAAGTAATCTAGAAAGAAGATACAAATATTCCCATCCTTGTATGTTTTGTTTTGTTTTAAAATTAATGTATATACGTTTTGCTTAGTGTCACTTTTTATTTTGAATTGCATGTGGCATGAAATCTCAACCTTTCAAATGTTTATGTTCTCTAATGTTCTTAATCTAAGGTACTTTGCAGATGCTTATTTTAATATAGAAGATTATCTTGCAGGGGCTAATAGAAGAGGAGAAAAGAAAAAAATTTGAGCTGAAGGTGATAAAGGTAAAGTTGGCTTAAAGGAGCAATATAAAGGGGGAAAAGAAAACATTTATATGGTCGATAGAACCTAAAGCAGTGAAGTTAATGTCGGTGGTGAAAGTCATTGGGACTTGGCTTGTTAGTGGTTGATGATCTCACTATTTCCAGTCTGATTAAGATCTCATGCTTGATTTTTAATTCGATTTAACTGAACTTTATATTTTACCAAATAATGTCTTTCCGAAAAAGGGAAAATATGCACAAGGAGTACAAAGGAAATACAGTACAGTAAAAAGCAAGGCTCCTTTATTCCTAGACCCTCAGTTCCCTGGCTCAGGCAAACACTGCAAGCTCTTTCTTTGTATAGCCTCAGGAACTCTGACCTTGTTATGCCTGACTCTAAATACATTGGCTATAAGCAAATTTTTCTTGGATTTTTAAAATAAAGAATATAATTCAAATCATTTTGGTCATGGTGACTCTGTGACACTTAGGCACATTTTGTTTTTGTTTCCTAACAGCTGATGGAGACAATAAAAATTAAGACAGGCAAAATGTTTTGTGTTGAATAACAGTTCATTTTTACGTGGGCTATATCTAGCCATAAATGTAAGCATTCTAAAATGAAGGCTGTTTTTTCCCTGTGAAGCAAATTGAGAACAAGCATTTTCTAAGATCTTTCTCCAATCCTGCATTTTTGGAGTCATCTTTTTGTTAATTGCTCAGATGCCAAGCAAAGTCCATTTGTGTGCGCCACACGTGCTTTTTATAAAGCCCTTTGTGTCATGACACTTTACTGGCAAATCATGAACTTCTCAAGAAGAATTAAAACCTGATACATTTGCAAATCCATTAACATTTCTATGCTCAAGTATATCAAGCCACTGCTGAGTATCTGGGCTCAGTCCCTGAACTCTTTCCTTGGCTTCAAATACCACGCATACCATGATGACTCCCAAATTTACACCTTTATTCTCAAACTTTCCAGAACATTTTATGTCTAACTATCTATACAATATTGCTAGTTACTATAGACGTTTAACGGGCATTTTAAAGTGAATATGCGCAAAAATGACTTTGATTTCCCCCTCAAAAGTCCCCTTCCAATTTTTGCCATTTCAACTTGTATTACTAGCAACTTATCCATCTGGATGCTCAAACCACAGGACTTAGACTCAAACTTGACCCTTCTTTCCCGCTTATACCAAAAAGTCAACCGCAAACAAAGGCCCTCAAAGCAGACTCCAGATCTGACCACTTCTCACCACTTGCATTCTACCTGTGGTCCCCGCCGCCTCCCATTTGGATTACTGCAAAAGCTTCACTGGTTTTCCTGCGTCCACCCTTGATCTCAGAGCCTGTTCCCCACAGGGCAGCTCCAGCCATACCCCTGCTCAGGACCTCCACGGCCTCCCATCCATTTCAAACGGCTTACACCCGTGCTGTAAGATCTGGCCTCCCACAAGCTTTATGGCCTCATTTCTCTATCTTTTTGTTCTTTCACACCGGCCTCCTTGCTGGCGGTTGAACATGTCAAGCCCATTTCTTCTCAAGACCATTGCACTTGCTGTTTCCTCTGTCTGGAAAATTCTCCTGTAGATATCGACACGGATTGCTACCTCACTTCTTGGAAATCTCTCCTCAAATGTCATTTTGTCACAGAGTCCTCACTGACAACTCTATATCGGGTGTCAACTTCTCCTCACCATCCTTCTCTACCTCCCACATGCCACTTGAATTTCAATAGAGTGCTACCACCTGACATGACTTTAAATCTAGCTGTTGTCTGTCTCTTCCTACCAGGATGTAAGTTATCTGAGACCAAAGCAGGGTCTTTGCTTTGGCCATTCGCCTTTCTGTACACGATGTCATGAATCAGTCACCCTGCTTGGCCAGCAGCAGTGGTTTTGGGTTTAGCTAGCTAATTATACTCAGGGGACCAAATAAGCCATCGTGGCACCAGATTCATTTGGTTTTGCAGGACAGGGGTGGCAGATGGTGGCAGAACAGCATCAGCAGGAGTGCTGCTGGCACCCACTACCCTCTTCTCTAGGCCTTCAAGGATCAGCTGTGGTTTATACTGAGATTGGCCTATTTATGTCTTTTATTGCCACATGTCTTTGATTTTATACTTGATAACAGTTCACTTATGCTACCATTAACTCACCCTCTCCGTGTATTTCACAATCAAACTCCACTGCGGAGAAGATTTGTACTATCGCACTGGAAAACTACTGGGTATTTTCTTGAAAGGCAGAACATTTGCATACCGTGCAACCCCGCAATTTCACTCCTAGTTATGCCAGGAAGAAAACTGTGTACGTTTGTACCAGGAGCCATTAGAAGAAAGCTCATATCATCACAGATCATGGTATCATTTCGCTATTAGGAAAAATGATAGTATTTAACAGTAGAATGGTTTGTTATATTATTGTTTTGAATGTACGTAAATTATGTATGTATTCTTTACATATAACAATCTATATACCAAAAGACCAAGTCTTTGATTAAAGATTATACTGAATAGGGACAAACAATCTTTGCAGTGGTGAGTGGAGATTCTCTTGTGCAGAGCAGAGGCAACTTTACGTGGCTAATCAGATGCTTACTGTGTCTAATAGGCGAGGGTAATCTAAAATACTCTTACTGGCTGCTTCATACTTTTGTTGATGGGACAAAGGCACATATAAAAAAGACAGAGAAAAATAGAATACTTGATTGAACTCTAGGCAGTCCTCTCTCGTTAATTCCCTCTCAGGCTACGGGCCACCCTATGGATGGGTCTCCTTTGGGTCAGACATCCAACCCCACTTGGGTCAACAGTGATTCTGTCACTTGTACTAAGCTGCAGGAGCCTGCGGATGTGGCAGACTTCTGTGGCTTCCCTGGGAAGTGAGTACGATCGGCCAGCAGCTTGTTTGTCTACTCAGCACAAGCAAATAATAAGGTACAAAGTTCTAAACTTATCGCCCTTTTCTCCAGAGGGCAATTTGAATCTCTCAGTATGATGTGTCTTGCATTTTAGAGCTCCTGCTTACTTTCAAAACATTTCCTGTAAATATAAAAGTTTTCTGGCCTTAACATTTTATGGTGTCTAAGTGCTAGGGTTCACTGATGCAATGTTTTCATCTGTCACAGTCCTATTCACGGCTGAACTCTGAAGGGTTGCCCCAGTTTTTGGGCTCTGGGTTTGGAAGAATCACAGGCCTTGGCCTGCATGGTGGAGAGGGATGACAGACACTCAGCAAGTACGGGTGAAGAAATTATTGTAAGGAAAGTTTAAGGGTGCAAAGCAAAAGACGTTTCCTAAGAGGAAACAGGTCTGTCTCTGTGAGTGCAGAAGACCCTAATTAAAATTCCTCCTTTTATATGCTAGTAGTATATGTTGATGTAAAGGTAAGTTATAATTACTTGTGACTATATGTCTGGATTGGGGTCTGGATTTTTCCAGGTATGGACATAACATAAAAGCTAGGTTCCAGACATTCATTTCTCCTATACATATGATGGGGAAAGTGACTTTTTATGGTATTTTCTATTTTCTGGTTGGTAGTCACTATTCCATGGTCTAATTACTCCATCCTTTAAGACTGAAATAATTGTTTCCCTTGGTTATTTTTCTGTAACAATTTCCTTCTTATTGTTTTTCTTTAACTGTTTCCTCCTTCTTGTTTTTCTGCCTCTATTATTCCATTACCTCTTGTTTTTCTGTCCCTAAGACATCCCCAGACCATTCTGAATAGTTTAATCTACAGCTTTAAAGATGCAACTGGTAACTCGTCTTAGTCAAAATTCTACAACTTTGTCTTAGGATAAAATGGCTCATATGTAACCATATAAACTTAACTCTAAACATTCATTTATTTAAAATGTAATAGTTGGAATTTACTTTTTGTAGGAAAAACAATTTAAGAGAACCATTTGACATTTTGCTTAGCAGATTATCTATTGTGTTACTAGTTCTACAGTAACTAGAGAAACAACTTCAAAATAAATAAAGGAAGAAAATTATTCATTCTTCTTATATGTATATTCCAGTTTTCTTTCTTATCATATGTATTGAATATCCTTGGGTCGCAGGTTAGGAAAAGCATTGCAGCTATTCAAGGAAAAGTAGGTGGCTCAAATAAATACTTATTTGTTTCTGAAAGTTTACACGCTCCTAATGTTGTAGTGTAATTAAGAATACAGAAAAAGTCAAATAAACATTAAAAATGCCTTGAATAGAATTCAAATTTTGGGATTTTAAAATCTCAAGCTTCAGTGGCTTTAATTGGTCACTAGAATAAGATATACCTAACACTTGGTAAAATATTTTGGTTTTACGTGATGATACATATTGTGTGACAGTGTAGGCAACTGAAAATCTGCAATGTGTATCATTGAAAAATATATAGTCACTTTAAAACTTTACTGAAAATGTGACTTTCAGCTTTTATCTGTAAAAGGGTTATAGGCTACTTTAAGAAATATACATTGCATAAATATGTGGCTAAGCTATGACAAGCTCTGCAAAAAGTTAACGATTCTAGCTCAAGCATACAGTGTAGTTTTAGTTTAGAGTTCTGCCACCAGTGAAGCAAACTATTAAACATGTCATGCAAACTCTCAAATGTGCAACCTGACTCAGTAGGGGATAATAGAGACATTGTGGGTCTATGCAAGGTCTCTTCAAGCACACCTTATGTTATCCTGATATGATCGCACGCTAAATGATGAAATGGATTCCTTTTGTGTGACAATTCTGTGTTCAGGATCAAACATGGTTATGGCTTCAAGACATATTAGGACAAAATAAGAAAAAATTCATCTATCACATTATATAGTGCTTCTGTGACTTTGTGAAATTGCTGGGGCATAAAGAACTTTGATTTTGAGATGGAACCAGCATTGACAATAGTATCTGCATCATCAAAATTTATACATAGTTAGGTAAAAGGATTGATCTGACTTTCTAGGTTCAACGACTAAGGTAAATCATTCTAGGCTGGGATCTGTTAGTGACACTATGACTCATCTAGCCACATTCATCTGCAACATTGTCCCTTATGGCAAAAACAAAAGTTGGGTTAGCTCCCAGTATCCCTTTTATCTCCCAGCAGCCAAGTGTGGAGATGAGTCTAAGCTGTTGCTTGGTGTTGTGCAATTGAAACACACATGCATGTAAATGGACTCAGACTTGCTAGAACCAGACTGAGCAATTTTCCAGGAATTATTCACCAGTTTTTAAATATCTCAAAGAAAGCAAACTAAATAATAGATTAAAGACATTCCAAAGTCTGGTGGCTTTTGATAAAATGGATTGAGTTGCTTAGGGACTTTTAAACTAAAATGTTCATATATTACAAAAAGAGTTATTTAGTGATGGTATCATCATGGGATGGGGAAAACTACAAAAGCTGTAAGTTAATAAAGTTACCTTGAATGAAATCTCTGAAAAAACAGACCCATAGAACTCTAACGAACTATGATTAAATACCAGAGCCAGTAGTAGTGTGCATTACGAGACATATTTAATAGAAAGAGAGAAATAAAGCAATAAGAATTTTCTTCCTTTAGCTTACATTTAAATAGTAATGACAGACCCAGTGAGGAAGCCATTCCTGAATTCTCCTTTTTAGTATTTACCAAATAACACCATGTGAAATCGTCGTCATTGGAGGGTAGTACTATTTGATAAGTACAGATGGTCCCTGGCTTATGATGGTTCAACATATGGTTTTTCAACTTTACAATGTGCAAAACCATCACAATTTTTACATAATGTAGAGTATTAAATAAATTACACGAGATAGTCAACACTTTATTGTCAAACAGGCTTTGTGTCCAACTGCAGGCTAATGGGAATGTTCTGGGCGCGTTTAAGGTAGGCTAGGCTACCCTACGATGTTCTGCAGGTTAGGTGTGTTAAATGCATTTGATTTATGATATTTTCAACTTACGATGGATTTATAGGGACACAACCTCATCATAAGTCAAGGGGCTTCTGTACTAAAAAGGAGAGGTCGGGCTTGACTTCCTCATCATCCATCCGACTGCTCTTGCCAGTTCTCCAGTTGCCTGTGCAGGAAAGAAAGCTCCGGCGGTTGGAGAGCAGGGAACAAAACAGCAGCTGACTGGCTCTCGTGGGAGTGAATCCACAAATTGATTGAATCAAAACAGTATGCCCCAAATAGGTGACTGAAGCCTTGGTTAACGGCATGATTGAATTTCTGTTGATTGCTCCATATGCAGTTACTGTTCAGTAGAGGAGGAGCAAGAGCTGGATGGACGCTGCCACCTCGGCACCGCAACCTCCGTGGTTATTTGACTGGTAACTCCAAAGAGTGAAGGAGGACAAAACTGACATTGGCTGAGAAGCAGGCACCTTACATGCTTTCTCTATTCTCCAATGTAGCCAATAATATTCCCATTTTTATTAATGAGGAGTCGAGACACAGAGAACTAAAGTAATTTGCCAGGGTTTATGTTTCTGGTCAGTGACAAAGCTGGGATTTCAACCTGGATCTGTCTTCCATCTTTGTGTGTTATTCTTGACAAAGAGTACCCACCAGAATCATCTTGGAGATTTTAAAAAAATACACATGCCTGATTATATCTTTATGGATTGGGGTGAGGGACAGTTGATAAAATTGAAATATGGGCTATCGATTATACCATAGTAATGTGACAATATTAAATTTCCTGATTTTGGTAACTGTACTATGGTTACATAAGATAATACCCTTGTTTTTAGGAAATATATACTTACATCTATATCTCTCTGTATATAGACATTCTATATCTATATCCATATATAGAGAGAGATAGTGACAATGATAAAATAAATGGGACAAAATGTAAACAATTGGTGACTCTGGGTGTGGCACACTGTATTGTGCAAAAATGCTAACAATAATATCTCTCATCTCATAGCTTTTTTTACTAGTATAAAGCATCTTTTTTCTTTCCTTGAATTTGAGTGGGCATGTCTATGGCAGAAATGTTGCTATTAGACTTTCCAGGCTAGGTAATAAAAGGCAATACATAGCTTGTGTCTGGTTTTCTTGGATGCTCATGGTTGGAACCCAGCCACCATGCTCAGAGGAAGCTCAAGCCGCCCTGTGGAAGCCTATGTGGAGAGGTCCACGTGGAAAGGAACTGAGGTTCGCAGCTCTCAGCACTGGGGCATTGAGCTGATGACCAGCATGAATTTGCTAGCCATGAGAGGAGTCATCTCAGAGTCAGATCCTCCAGACCCCAGTTGGGCCACTGCTGCCACCAATGCTGCATGGAGCAGAGATGAGCCTCCACCTCTGATTCCTGCCCAAGTTGCAGATATGTGAGCTAAGACATAATTGTTTTATTTTAACAGTTTTTGGGTGTTTATTATGCAGCAATAGAGAACCACAATTCTAAATAAAAAGTACATGGCAGTTCTTTGTACTATTCTTGCAACTTTCTTGTAAGTTTGAGATAAAGTCAAAATGAAAAGTTAAAAAAATTCATGCCCAGACCCTACACCCAGAGATCTAATTTAGTGCACTTGGACATGTGTGTTTTGAAACAACAAAACAAAGTGAAGTCTTGTCAGGAGATTCTGATACGCACCTTTACTTACAAATCACCAGTCCAATTGAAAAGAAGCAAATTGATGACTACTTTAAAGAATTTTGTAGTTTCATGTGACAATATTATGTCATATGAAGTTATGCTAGAATATTATAAAAAATTCAATAAATTAAAATATATATAGATGGCTGAATGTTTTTTGTTATTACCTGAAGCCATTTTTTTTATATTCCTTTCCTTATTCAAAGTTTCAGGTCATTCTAATATGGCTTTTAGGTTATTTCTAGACTATGTCTTTCCTTGCCTGGGTGTCAGGGTAGGATTTTTTTTCTCTGTTCTTCATGTGAACTTGACATACTAAACAATGTAGGGTGAGAGTCTGAAAAACATGGATCATATTCTTGTTCTAGACCTAGCCTCTAAAAAAGGTGACTGGCAATCTAGACCATATCTGAGAGGTGTGGCAAATATTGGGATTTTTCTGGGTTAAGGTCAATATCCAGGTCTTGGATTTCTTGAGTGGACCCCAGTTGTCCTCCTAAGGAATTGAAAAGAAGGAGCAGGGCTTGTGTCTTTTTGCATCCACAAAGGGTTTCAACCGGGATCTGAGATGTAGATAACAGGGATCTTTGCTGAAGAGGCACGTCAGGACCCAGACGAGCAGACGGAAGCAGCATCCCAACGTGGCATGGAACTAGAGCAAAAACCTAAAGCAGGAAAGCCCTGAGAGTTCGGCAAGGGGGCTGTGGCCTTGTGGCCATGTTCTCACCATGCACTGTACCTTGCAGACTTCAGCCATCACTAGGATTCTGGATCTTAATCTACTGTCAGGTTTGTTCAGCCTTGGTTTAGGGGTTTCTGTTATTTCCCGTCTTTACCAATGGCGTGACCGTCTACCCAATAGTTCAAGTCAAAAGCTGAGAGAAAACCTCAATTCTTCTTTTGTTCTTCACTTCCAGATCAAATCCCCAAGTCCTTTGGTGTCATGTATTTCTCCTCTCGTCCCCACCCTCACTGCCCCTTGAGAATTGAGGTCCTTGTGGCCCAGCACACGTACTATTGCAGTGGCTCCTGATGGTTCTCCTGGCCTCAAGTATTGGCACCCTCTAATCCACCAATCCCTCTTGCTTGACTGTCATGGTTAACTAGAATATACAGCCCTTGATCAAAGTTTTTAGTATTTTCCATCTTGTGCAGATTCAATTTCAGTTCTTTTTCAGGAATTATACAGCCCTTCCCCAAGAGGCTTCTTCCTATCTTCTTAGTTTCATTTCTTGCCACTTCCTCTTTTGAATGTAATGCTTCATTGCTACCAAGCTACCAATATTCCTGAACACACTATGCTCTCTTACACTCCTGTGTCCTCTCTATTTATATTCTGCCTACCTGGTAATTTCCAATGAATGTTTCAAGTCTTAATCCAAATACCATCTTCCACATGCAGCTCTTAAGTTTCTGCAGCACTCTGAATGAACTTATCTCCATTATAGCAATTATAATATTAATTCAACATTCAGCACATGTTTATTGAGCAGGTACTGTTGTGTTGGGCAGTATTTTAAGCACGGGAAAGAGAATTAAATAAAACATATTAAAAATTCCTGCCTTTGAGGAATTTAATTGCACTGCAATTGTTAATTTTCCCTCTGCCTTTAACTGGATGGTGTGTGACTTGAAAGCAGGGTCTTTGTTTTAATTACCTTTGTATCTCTTGCACCAAGCAGTGTCTGGTGCATAATAGGAACTGAACAACAATTTTTGACTATTTAATGAATAACCTTATAATAGTTTCTAAAGGAAAAAGTTGAACCAAGAAGAAATGTAATAGACACCAAAGGACAGACTCCTTCTTTCAAGTTTTTCTTTTAATATGAAGTAATGAAGTAGTCCAAGGACCTCGTGTCCTAAAGCAATCATTACATGATGTTTTTCTTCCTTTTTTAGCATTTGTATTATCTCCTGTACAATTCAGGAATCAGGCTGTTATTTCTAGGAAGAAGTGTAATTTGTGAGAGGAGATGGTCCCAGGAAAATTTGAGGAAACACAGATTACATTTGCCTGCTTTCAAACTCTCCTTTCTATCAGGCAAGCCCCCTGTGAAAGAGGGGTATGTCCTTTCCCTCCATACCCAAATTCCTTTCGGGGCAGGCTCTGATTTGATATCAGGTAATTACTGACACCTCAGTGAGAATATGTGAATGTATGATATTTTATTAACTTTGTCACTGGAATTTGTGGGAAATGGAAAGCTATGATTCTATTAAGAGAACTTCAACTGATTGGATGTATATTTTTGGTGATAACAATTCTCCCTAAAATCACAAAACGTAAATGCTTCGTGCATATACATATGACCTGTTATTTGTTTTTAATAGTTACCCTTAGCAACTTCAAATATGAGTTGGTGGCACATAAAGACCAAGCAATTGAAAAAGTATACTCCACTCCAACCCTGAAACACACAGTCATATGCACTCATGGAGTAGAGGTTTGGATAGAGTCAGCTCGGAGCCATTTGAGGAAGGCGGCTGGGCAGTGACCATGGAAATGGTTACTATAAATGCTCTCTTTCTAGGAAAACATACACAGGTTTAATTCACTGAAATGAGTCTGAATACTTTTAGAGCAAAGAAAGTCTCTCTTCGAACAAAGCTACTGTGGGTTTATTGTTCCAAAGTTTTAGACTGTTAATGGTTCTGTCCAGGACAGAATTACCTGAAGGTAATGGCCATAAAGTCCTTTCAGTTCTTTTATTTACTAGTGCACTTTCGGCCATTCAATCCACTGAATTTCAGCTTATATAAAGACAAAAACCACTTTAGAGATCTTACCATAATAAATGATTGATACTAAAATCCCGCCTGGTGAGTTCCTGATACTATTTTATTTCCTTTCTTTGTTGGAATTTATTTTTATCCTTTAGGTTCTCTATGTTCTATTAGAAACAAGTACACTGGTTTCAAATATTGAAAAGTGTATAAAAACATATCTTTTCTGGGCTCAGTGGACGCAGTCATGCTGAGAAGGTCAGGACGACACCTGGAATTGATTCCTTTGGCATAACTATCAGTTCTTACAGGGGGAGGATGATTTCCTTATTCTGTGACCTTAAAAAGAATTGTAAATAAACATTTGGCATTTAATTATTCATTCACCCATTATATATTGAGCACCCACCATGTACCTGGTAGACACTGATTTAGCTTCTGGATATTCAATGGTAAACAAAACAGTCTTTTCCCTGCCCTCATGGAACTTACAGGGAAAAAAGTAGACGGAAAAAAACAAATAAATAACTCACTAACAAATAAACAAAAATGTTATACCAATACTGAGGCTGCAGTGAGCTACTATGACGTCACTGCACTCTAGCCCGGGCAACTGAGCGAGACTCTACCTGAAAAAAATAAATAGATAAAAATAAAATTTAGCACCTTGATAATGTGCTTTTTTCACCAGCACATTATCTATCTGTTTGATTTTCTTCATCGATCTGAGAGTTGTTTGACATTCTTGTGTTTTGTGCGTGTTCATCTGTTAACTTGTTTATTTGCTGTCTGTCTCACTGGAAAGTCAGTCCCATGAGACACAACACTGAACCCAGAACCTAGAATAGTGTTTAACAGGTGAAAGGTTTTATTATTCTTATCTTGAATGATCTCCGAGTCACATGTGCTAAGTGTAGCCAAACCCTGTCCAGTGTTTTCTTAAAGTTTGTCTTCCAGCTTGAATCAGTAACCAGGGAGGGGACTCAGCTTCTGATTGACATCTATTGAGAAACTTCTTGGCCAATCACATATGTATACATTTCAAGAAGAAGGACTGTAGTATAGAGTCACAGTACAGCTAAATCCCCTTAGAAAAAAAGAAGAATCTTTAAAACAAGCAGCAGAGTTACAGCTTGGTTGAGACACATGTTCTCAAGTTATGTTTTTCAAAGAGAGCACGTGTTCTCACTCTAAAACACCTGCGAGTGGCTCATTTTCAAGTTTTAGTGTATTTTCCCCAGAATAAAGAAAAGAGTCACTTCAAAGCTTTATCTTAGGATACAGAAAAACACAAGAAAATTTTTTCTGTTCCACTCTGTCAGAGCTACTTTTGTCTCTAAAAAATTACTTAATTCTTTATGTAATGGGTGACTGAACAACAACAATAACAACAGTGTCATTTTACTTTCAAAGGCATTTGTGTTAGTGGTGGTTTCCTTAATTTAGTATTATTTAAAGGGGGCCAAACTCTATTTGTTAATATTTTTCTGGAATGTCAGCATACCTGCAGTGGACTCATAACTGGTTGATGTCAAAACAAAGAAACTAATTTTAAAACAGTGATCTCCTGGTCCTTGTACATGCTAACAGTTTTACTTCATCCTAACATTGTATTTTTAGAAGATTGAAGAAGAGATAGTGAGTTGCGGCTACAAAGTATGAAAACAAGTGTTACTGTCCAACCGGCTTCCTTGTCCATGACCAAGTAAAGGCCAACATGCTGAGACAGCAGGAGTCACAGTGCAGAAAGAGTTTAATTTCACAAGGTACCAGGTAAGGAGATGGGAGTAATTTCTCAAACTCATCTCCTGGAGAATTTGGGCGTTAACATTTTTAAAGGTAGTTTGGCAAACAAAGGGCTAAGGAAATTGGCTCTGCTGATTGGCTGGGGATGAACTCATTGAATTGGGAAGCAGAAATTATCTTCTTAGCTGAGACATTTCCTGGGCAGGGGGTCGCAGGACTTGTTGGATCAGTTCCCATGCATGGCCACTGGTCCAGTTGATGCCAGTCTGTCCCCCCAAATGCAGACTCTTAGGTTTTACAATAGCGATATTATCTATAGAAGCAATTGAGGAAGTCACAAATCTTGCACCTGCCAAGGAGACATGCCCTTAAGCAGTGAGCAGTTAAAGCAATAGGGAAGTTAGGGAACAATGGCTGGTTAAATTTTAGCTATATCTATACTTTTATAGAAATCAGATTTTTATCACTATTCCTGCCTTATGACTTTACATTACCTAGGTATCAAAACAGTATCAAAAACAAATCAGAGTAGAAAATGACAGGGAAAACCCTCTATAATTAAAAACCTTAATACTGTATATATAATAACTTGCTGCATGTATACGACTAACTGGTAGAAGGAACTCTTGGGCCGATGGGGGTCCAATCTTATTGACATTTCCTCTTTTTTAAAGGGGAAACTAGTAATGCCGACTTAATGTTATATGGAGGACAACCTCCCACTGGTCCCTCTCCTTGGATTTCTATGCCATAGAAAGGTCTGTGCCCAGCTGGGAAGGCCATACTCATCGGCTTCAGATAACTTAATGCCGGGGGAGAATCTCAGAGAAGTCATATGAGGCAGGCCACCGCCCTTGCAGTTAGCACCTTTACTCGTGACACCGTGTGGTTGCCTGCTTTGCCTTGATTGGCTGCCTTTTGGGGACTGGAAGTCAAGGCTTTGTGATGATGAAGCAGCTTTGCATGGCGTCACTTTTGTGTTGACGAGGGAGGATGGAGAGGAGGTTAAAGTAAAGTGCTGAAACGTGAAAGGATACTGAAATGATTTTCCGTGTGAGAAATATATTTTCAAGTTATTAAGGATGCCAGCAACTGGACTTAATAACTTTTTATGTATCAAAGGCTTTGGTTATGTAATGAAAAGAAATTATTTTCCTCACTTCAAGATACTATTATCTCAAAAAATCCCAAAACAACAAATGCTAGCGAGGATGTGGAGAGATAGGGACACTCTTACACTGCTAGTGGGACTGCAAATTAGTGCAACCTCTGTGGAAAAGAATTTGAAGATTCCTCAAAGAGCTAAAAATAGAATTACCATTCCATCCAGCAATAGCTTTATTAAGCATCTACCCAAAAGAGCAATAAGACATTCTATTATAAAGACATCTGCACCCGAATGTTTATGGCAGCACAATTCACTATTGCGAGGTCGTGGAAACAACCCAAGTGCCCGTCAATTCATGAGTGGATTATTAAAATTTGGTATATGTTTACAATGGAATATTACTCTATTTTAAGAAACGACAGTGAGTTAGCTCTGCTTATATTATCCTGGATTAAGCTTGAACCCATTATTCGAAGTGAGGTGACACAAAACCACAAGAATGGGCCCCACATGTACTCGCCATCAAATTGGTACTGACTGATTAATACTACGGTGCTCAAATGGTGGTGATGTTCACTAGGGATTCAGGAGGTGGGGGTAGACCAACATCTGAGGGATGGGGTGAGCACTGTGGAGGGGAGGGGAATGCTTGAAATGTAGTTGGGGAAGGGAATTAGGGGTCTCAAAAAGGGGAAGGAAATCCCCTAAAATTGTGTTATGTGAATAGCTGTGCAACTTGGTCAATTTACTAATAATCTTTGAATTGTACACTTACAATGGAGTAAAGACATGATATGTAAAAAAAAAAAAATTAAAAAAAGATAGTATTATCTGCATTCTAACTGCAGATGTGTTTGGCAGAGACAGATGTTTTATTCTCCCCCGACCCCATAGGATCACACCAGTAACGACCGAGGGTGTATTAAAGGGAAGGGAGGTGCAATGAGTTTTCTCCCCTGTTTCTGTATGTGGCATCCATCTCCTCCAGACAGAGTGGCAAGGCAAGGCCAGCTATAGAAAGTGCCTTATTACTAACAATTCTGTTTCATTGAATCACAGAGAGTTGCTGAAACTGCCTTTTTCTTTTCGTCTTTGGTAACTAGAAGACAAATCAACGACAGAGCATGTTTGATTGCTATGATAGACTCAGCAGATGTAGGAAATCCTTAATTTCAACACATAAAACTTACATATAAAATATAACAACAAAACAACAAACCCTGAAATATATACTTGAGCTCTATAAAAGGAGAATCATTAGGCAAATCAATGAAGAGGGAATTAAAAAGCAGGGCAATGAGAAAGTAGAAGGGGGTCCTGTGTCTGCAGATAAACAACAAGAAGAAACAGATGCCATGAGCAAGAGTGAGACAGTGTAGCAGTAGGACAGTGTGCGAGCATAAATCCTGCAGACAAAAAATGTCTGAGAGACCACAGGGACAACCGCTAGGTGACGTATAAAAGAGCAGGTAACTCTGGAAACAAGCCAAAGAGGAAATTTAAAGAATAGTAATCACAGAAACTATCAATATTCTGCCTATCACCAATCATGGGATCCTTTTTGCCCAGCTGAGAGTGATCAAATCCTATCCTTACAGGATAGGTCTGTTTCGTGGGCTCACTTCTGGCACCAACTTTCTTAGATGTGGTTCCTTAGAAGCCGAGCCTGATAAGGAGATTCTTGTTCAAGATTTATTCAGGAAGTGTTAGCAGGAGAAGGAGAGGAAAGAAAACTGGTTAGGGCCAGGGAAGAAAAACTAAGCGAAAATATAGAATTAGCTGGAGACTGGTTGCCCCCTGATCTCACAGGAAAGCTCCAAGCACAAATCACCCCACAGAACTGGTTACCCCTGAGGTGAGAAGACTGGCCTTTTGTGCCTTTTTTTCATTCAGACATTGGCTGAGGACTGTCCCTGGAAGATGGGGCATAGCTTTCAGGTGACCTGAATTCCATCATCTCAGGCATTCCTTTAGAGAAAATGAGCTGCTATTAGCCAACACTCACGGCCCCTGGGGCATGGGCGTGCTGGCCCAGTAAAGGGGATGGGGCGAGGTACCCCAGCACATACTACGGCCACACTTGAGAACTGTGTTACTAAGAGTTGCTACCTCTTATAAAATCAGGAAGTCACTTGCCTCAGAACTATCCTTTAACAGCTATAATGCATCACTACAATAAAGGACCATACACAAGTAGCCACCACAAATAGAAAATTGCTGTAACTCTGCTGTTCCTACTGTCTCAAGGTCCAAGCCAAATTGCTCCAATCTACAGGGGAAAAATAGATGCTCTCCATCCTACCTCTCAATGTACATGAAAAAGCAGCACATGGTCCCTGGTGCCTCTGCTAACACTCCAGCAAGGGGAAGAAAGTTTCACAACTCCGCTTGTCAAGAGAAGCAGCAAACCCAAAGCCAGAGCCTGCATGAGTACATCTGATTGTTCTTAAATCACTGCTGAAATCTAACTACAGGGAGCCTAGGTTTTATGAAATTTATGCTCCTTTAGTGCCCTCATTCAGGAAGTCACATTAAAAGGAGAGTGGAATGGATCGCTAGCCCCAATCCACCAACTGCAGCTCCATTCACTCAACAATCACGTTGACAGGTTCTTAAAGATTCCCCACCTTACACTTACTCCTCTTGATATGTAACTATATTTTTTAAATAAATGGCACCTTACCTGGAGTCATGGTCACTATCAAGAGTTTCATTAAAATTTAGACTAGTCAGTTAACTGGCAAATTAAAAATATACAATAAAAATTCTGAGATTGTCAATAGTTTCTGTTTGCATTATTACACTTAAGCTTCTTCCAAAGAAACAAAAATTTTACTCAAAAAGTTGCAATTTTAACATCTTAGGAAATCACAATGGTAATTAATTACTACTGTTTACTCTAATGTATTGTATTATGAAAGTGTAATAAAAGAGTCTTTAGCTTAAATATTTGACTTTGTTTACAGTCATGGGACACATAACGACTTTTTGATCAATGGCAGCATAGGTGGTCACATAAGATCATAATACCCTATTTTTACTGTGCCTTTTCCATGTTTAGACATGTTGAGATACACAAATACTTACCACTGTGTTACAATTGCCTACAGTATTCAGTACAGTAACACACTGTACAGGTTTGTAGCCAAGAAGCAAAAGGCTACACTACATATCCTAGGTGTGTAATAGGATATGCCATCTAGGTTTGTACATGTACACGCTATGATGTTTTCACAAGATGAAATCACTTACTGTAGCTTTTCTTAGAATTTATCCCCATTGTTAAGCAATGCATGACTATGTATCTTAAAAGAAATAAATTACTTAATTCTTACCAAAATTTTATAGATAGTCCCAAATTTACATCACCTCAGTTTAGCCAATTTTATCTTTTCAAATATGCTGACTGTGCTATTTTTTAAAAGTATCAGTGAAGTGTCTTTGGAAAGAAAATCTTCTTCCCAGCAGTACATAAAAAATTACCTCTCATAATATTAACTTAAGAGAATTCTGTTAGAGGACTACTTCTAGGAGACTTGTACCTTTCTCAAGAAATTAAAGTTATGTTTTGGGTACTTGCTGCAGTAATGTACTACTATTTTTTTAAGGTAATGAAATGAGTAAGTGAAGTGAGGTGATTTGACCTGGTACATCAGTAGCAGGGCAGCAGTGAGAGCACTGCTGGGGTTGGGTCATCACATAGCTCCCCGAGGCTGCATGGCAGGGTGGGTTGCTAGAGCCCATGCTGGCTAGCACAGTGGTTTTGGTGTGGTAGGTAGCCAATGCTCGTTCTTTCTATCTAACACAGAGAAATGTTCAGGAGTAACATTCATCTCTTAATCAACGTGTGTGGCCATCGATGTTTGGGACTTTATTTCATTATATGGCAAGAGTGCAGTAACATGGTGAAAATACAAAACTATTGTTTGACTTACCTAGTTTGATCTGTGCATTTTAATCAGCTTTCAAAGCCAGTACCTTTCCTCTGTGTAGGCAAGATTTCAGAGTTTATCATGCACACAGATTCCTCTGAAAGTGAAACTTAATTTTAGAATTTAAGGATTTCAACATATGGAAATAAATTAGGTATCTTTAATACATTTGTGAAACCTAAGTAAATTCACATCTAAATTGGTACAGTGTTTTGACATCTTTATCCTTCTTGATTGAATTAAAACTATTTTCCGCTAAGCCTGAAAAAAACCTGGGGGCGTGGGGAATGGAAGTAGCAAGTTTGTACGATGACTTCACAGACCTTGGTAGTTATAATGTGCTTTGTCTTTAATGGTTATCTTAAAATATAATAATAATAGAAATCTTGGGTATGTGATAGACTATGAGAAACTTTAGCAAAATGTTTACCTTTACTTCACAGTAAATAAATGTGTTGAAAATCAATGAGTCCTTCTTCCCCTGCAAACCACACTGCCACCAACATTACCACTGCCACCACTATCACCGCTGCCACCACCACCACTGCCAAAATAATAGAAGGCAATACTTTTTCTGCTTCGGCTATATCAATAGAAACTGAAGGCAATATATCCTTTATACTACTTTTCTTATGTTTGTGTTCCTTGAAAATTACCAGGTGCTTACCTTTGTAAATTATGTTCCGTAAATTTCAGAATCTGTGGGACAAGAACAGACTTTTTTTTTTTTTCTGGAGGGATTATTTCATACTGAACCCTATTTCTTTAAATTCTATTGTAGATTAAAAACAAAAATTATACATACTTCTCTTGAGAAAAGACCACACTGTTCCAAAAGGAAGACCTTAAAATCTTTTAATCTCATGAAACTTGTGATATGTACACTTTTTAAAGTGTTTAATTTCCATAATATCTGCCAAGCTATGAAAAGTATAGTCTTACAGTGATTGCAATGCATTCATTCCACTGGTTTTGCCATAAAAAATGGAAACCAACTTAAGCATACACTTCCCACATTGTTCATATTTATTATAGGATGAGTCAACATAAAAATTTATCCCTCATGAAATTATGCAAAATAGCTAAACATTTTGATTGACACATGTCACATACACATAAAAGGGGTAAAAGGCCATAGGCAGCTTACTGCGTGGGTGCTGGTGCAACTGTCCATTAGTCTTCTCAGAGGTATGCGCATCTCCTTCTTCATTAGCAGCTTAGATTGTCAGTGTGAGTTGATCTCAAAGGAGCTATAGGCAGAGCCGTGCCAGTGTCTAACCCCAGTGTGTCAGCTCCCAAGCCTAGGAGAGTGGAGGGACAGGTTGCCCCTCTGTGGTGGAATAAATTGCCATGTGCAGGTTTTATGATTTGCGCATTAGGCAATGCTCATAAATTGAAGCTGATAAGATGCCCTGGCCAATATATACTTGGAAGCTAAAGTGCTTTTGTAAAGGCTATACCCTCTTTATTTGTTATCTTAAGAAAACATGGATACTGGCCTATGGCAGTTTTAACTATCAGACTTCAATAACAGTTTTGTGGGTACTAGTCTTATTATTAGTGGATTTGGCTATAACTTCAGCCATGCGGTTCATTGAGTTGGACACCAGATCTCTCTGAACTTCAATTTCCTATCTGCAAGATGAGAGGTTTAGACTAGACTTGATCTCTACAGCTGCCTTTGGCTCTGTCAGTCTATTTTCTTTCTTCATAGCAGCAGGCCACAGTGATACTTGCTTCTGTGTGAACTGTTTTGAACACATCACCATTGCTTTCTAGTGCAAACTCTTTGTTCCCCATGAACTCCATGGTGTCAAACTTTCCTGGTTCTCCTAATGCCTCTATGCTCATTTTTGTCTCATTTACAGACTCTCTTTTCTTTCCCTTCCCTTTAAATCTGAGTATTCCCCACAATTCATGTTGCTAAATTGTGCTTCTTTTTCACTCTATACGCTCTCCCTGTGAGAGCTCATGGACTTTAGGCTATGTGCTTTGTGCTTTGA
>CAUYRT010089198.1:0-78635 GCA_963574885.1 Lepilemur ruficaudatus | reverse complement strand
TCTTCCTGGGGAGGTCAAAGGCCAGTGCATGTACAGGCTGTGTGCATGCCCAGGAAATACTTGAGAGAATCACAGTTTTTATCTTTGTCTGACCTTGAGGCTCTGCACAAGCAAGAAGTGAAGCAGGCTAGAGCAGAGTTGTCAATGGCCTGAGTGTTGCAGACATGCCCTCTAACTCATACAGGGCCCTCAGCAATGGGAGGAAGAGTTATCGGTTCAAAGCAATTAAGAAAATTGCTGACCAATCATTCTACAGGTAATAGGGACTTTATAAAATTAATCTAGAAAGTCAGTAAATAAATAGCAACAATAACAAA
This sequence comes from Lepilemur ruficaudatus, assembly GCA_963574885.1. Classification (NCBI taxonomy): domain Eukaryota; kingdom Metazoa; phylum Chordata; class Mammalia; order Primates; family Lepilemuridae; genus Lepilemur; species Lepilemur ruficaudatus. Next base: position 78,318 of record CAUYRT010089198.1, on the reverse strand, counting down.
AATCAATAAGAAATGTTGGAGGAGGGGCAGAACTGATTTCAAGAATTGCCACATTATATAGTATTTAAAATGTCCAATTTCAACAAAAATTGTATAATATAAAACCAGGAAGGTATATATATAGGAAAACATGCAACAATAGAAACTGTTTATGAGGGGTCCAGATGCTGAACTTACTAGACAAAGTCTTTAAACTGGCTATTGTAAACGTATTTAAATAATTAAAGGAAGCTATGTCTAAAGAATTAAAGGAAATTATGACAATGATGTCTCACCTAATAGACAATACCAAGGAAGAGAGAGAAATTATAGAAAAGAACCATATGGAAAACTCAGAGTCATAAAGTATAATTAAGTAAAAATTCACTAGAAGAGCTCAACACCAGATTTGAGCTGAGAAAAGAAATAATCAGCAAGCTTGAAGGTAGGTCATTTGAGATTATGCTGAGGACAAAGAAGGAAAAGAGACTGAAGAAAACAACCTGTGGGCACCATCAAATGTATCCACATATGCCTAATGGCATCCTTAGAAGGAGAGAGGGGAGAGAGAGGTCTTAGAAAAATTACTTGAAGAAATAATGGCTCCAAATTTTCCAAATTAGATGAAAAACATTACACATCCAAGAAGCTCAGTTAATTCCAAGGAGGATAAATTCCAGAAACATACCTAGACACATTATAGTCAAACTGTCAAAAGCCAAAAACAAAGTGATAGTTTTAAAAGCACAAAGAGAAAAAACTTACTGCATAACAAATTTTTAAAAACCTTCTTTAAGATTAGGAGTTGACTTCTCATCAGAAATCATGGAAGCCAGAAGGCATTGGCATAACGTTCAAATACAGAAAGACAAAGACTGTTAACCAAGAATTCTATATCTAGCAAAACTCTTTTTCAAAACTAAAGGAAAAATTAACACATTTCCAGATAAATTAAAAACTGGGAGAATTTAATACTAGCAAACTTGCTCAACACTAAATAGTAATGACGGTCCTTTAGGCTGAAAGTAAACGACACTAGATGGATGGTAGCACAAACCCACATGAAGAAAAAAGACATCTGCTAAAGACAACTACAAGGATAAACATAAAAGGGAAAAAATATGTAATTGTTGTTGCTTTTTTCTCTCATCTGATTTTTAAAAAACAATGCATAAAGCAATAATTATACATTGTGTTTATGGGCTTATAATACAGAAAGATATACTTTATATGATAATAGCACAATGGAGGGAGGGAAACAGACTTATATTGGAGCAAAATTTCTGTGTCCTCTTGCAATTATGTTAAAATTAAACTGAACTAGATTGTTTTAATTAAAGGTACTAGTTCTAATACCCAGGACAACCATTAAGAAAACAACTCAAAAAAATATGGTAAAAGAAACGACAAGGGAATTAAATGGCACACTAGTAAATATCTATTTGTTATAAAGGAAGGCAGTAATGAGAAAATAAAGGAACAAAAAAAAAGACATGACACATAAAAAAAATAACAAAATGGCAAACTTTATCAGCAATTACATTAAATGTAAGGGGAAGAAATACTCCAGTCAAAAGGTACAGACTGACAGAAGAAATTTTAAAAATCTGATCCAACTCTGCTGTCTACAAGAGGCACACTGTAGTCAAGGACACAAATAGCTTAAAAATAAAAGAATGGAAAAAGAGTAAACCAAATGAGAACTAAAGTAGCTATTACTATATTAGTATCAGATAAAATAGATTTTAAAGCAAAAGGTGTTACTAGAGACAGAGGGACATTTCATAATAGTAAAATCATCAATTCATTAGGAAGACATATAATTATAAACTATCTTTGTAACTAGTAACAGAATACCAAAATATATAAAGCAAAATGATAAAATTGAAGTGAGAAATATATAATTCAATAGTCCTAGGTGGAGATGTTAATACATCACTTTTTATAATGTAGACAACTACTAGGCTGTATATCAACAAGCAAATAAAACACTTGAGCATCACTAAACCAGCACAAGCCCTCAAAGACATCTATAGAACACTTCACCCCACAAAAGCAGAATACACATTCTTCTCAGGTGCACATGGAATATTCTCCAGGACAGACCATATGCTAGACCATAAAACAAGTCTCAGTGAATTTAAAAGCATTGAAATCATACAAAGCATGTTCTCTGACCCCAGTGGAATGAAGTTAGAAATAATTAACATGAAGGTCCCCTTGTCCTCAAAATCCATATCCTTGCCAGTACCCCACACTGCCCCACAAAGCTACTGATCTCTGCTTATGTGTCTTATGTTCTTCTCCTTTTTGATATCAAGTGTATTTTAAACTTCTATTTCCTTGAGTTTCTTGATTTTAGCCCTGCCTGCTTCAAACTCTTTCATTTACGAAAAGCAAAGCCTGAGTGTTAATCACAGGGTCCCCCATGGCATGGAATCTCCGTGTGGGTGGCATCTCCTGTTTAAAACTCAGTGCCGTGTGATTGTGTTTTACTTTGGTAACTATCTTTATTTGTGGAAATGTTGATATTTATCTGGTTTTGACTGTTAAAAAAAAAAGAAAGTAATTTCAGAGTGACCACTTGCCTATAGTGACTGTGACATGAGAGAGCCAGCTGTGTGAGGAAACCCAGAGCCCAGTGACCATTTAGGTGACAAACACTTGCACATCAAGATATTCTTCTATTGTAATTTTCAAATTACAGATTTGAATATTATGGACCATGGATTGTCACTTGGGCTTGGACATCCACAGTGGAAACCTTCTAGATCTGATAGCTACAACATTTGTCCAAAATACTTAGAGTAATGACCCAGATTCTGGCCCTTAAGTGACTGTAACTGCCGTGATAACACATTTTCATTCAGATTATTCACACTGTGTGTTCCAGTGAGGTGTAGAGTACAATTTTCTTGAAGGCACGGGACAGTGTTCAGTAAAACGCGTCACCTGTGTTTTTTGTTTTGGTTGAATTGTCCTGGTTCCCCCTCATTGTGTACTTTGCAGTTTGGCAGTGCTGGCACTGGAGTGTCAAGTGACTGAGCAACTCAATGGAAAAAATTAGAGACAGATATTCCAGTGAAGTTTTCTCTTTTCAGCATATTTTCATTAAAATTGAGTAGGTGGCTGCCCAAATCACAAATATCAAAGCGCTAAATGCCCTTGGATTATTTAACATAGAAACTGAAACAGAAATGGATTAAAGTCTTTGCTAGGTTGGAAATAGAAAAGACCTCTTACAATCAGAGAAAAGCCATCAAACCTTAAGAGTTTTGCTCTTTCCTTTTTGAGGTGAGCTATTTGATCCACACAGCTCCATGACTAATTGAGATATAAACCTGCATTCATAGAAAACAGTACTACAGTAACACTGAAAACACAACAGCCAATTGCAACTGAAAACTATAGTTTGAAATATCCCTTTTGTATTTGTTTCTCCTGCTGCCTAACTCTGCATTCATCACTGGGAAAAAGGAAAATTCTCGTATCCTTTTCTGAGTTTTTCAGAGCACCTGCTCTGATATAAACAAATAGCATCACAGGTAAGTTTGCCTTTTTTGATATTATAGTTTTATCACAGCTGGAGGAGTGCCCAGGAACATTCTGCCAATGGCGTGACACGGTGCATAGGAATGATTGATTAGAATGGCACCCTCTGTCATTTTCCTTCAGACTGTGGCTTTTATTAATTATGAAATCCGTTGTGTGTGAATAACTTCGCCTGGACAAAAGTGAGACTTAAACAGTACTAAATTAGTGGTTCAACATTTCTTTGTGTGTGATTAAATATTTGTGTGTTTTCACCAAGCTGCTTTTAAAATGAAATGGGTTGAGAAAGAAGCAAACACGTCAGATTTATAATGGAAGTCAGCTGTAAATTAACAGAATTAGCAATTTTATGTAAAAGTAAATACCATAGTATAAAGAAGTGCTGAAAGCAATTTAAGGTTAACATGGTAGTTTAATCTTATCTTTCTAAGCCAAACCCTTTTGATTCCAACAATAATTTCACTAAAGATGACAACAAAATGACTATGGGAGTCCAGAGCTTGATGATTATGTGATTTAAAGCTGAAGTTTTTGAAAGGGCTTCACAATTAGATTAATTTTGTTCTTAGTTCTGACACTTTGGGCAAGTCATCGTACCCATGTGAGCCTCAGTTTCTTTACCTCTAAGTTCAAAAGCATTGCCTTAGTTCCTCCTCTCCTACAAGGTTTCGGTAAGACTCAAAAAACAAAACAAAACAAAACAAAACCCACCACCATCGATTGTTCTGTGTGCTGTTCAGATGTGAGCCCTTAATAAGAGTCAAAACTCTGCTGAGCCATAGGGTGGCTTATGATGCCAGTTATGCCAATATAGCAAAAGAATAAAATATTTTATATTCTTTAAATTATTTCAAACTGAAAGGCCATTTTCTTAAAGCAAAATCTGTGAGTTTTCAGTACTTGTCAACATGGGGAAAAAAATGCCTACGAATTGGCGTTATCTCTTATCCTCCTTGTGAACTCACAGTACAGTGTCTGATGTTTCAGATTAATTGTGTACTGTAAAGTGTCCCTGTAGGTTGGTACTCTGTTAGGGGTTCTGAAATGTTTAATCCAGTAGATCATGATTTATATCTTAATATATATACACACAAATAGATGCCTTAAGTTTACATATGCACATACATATTATAGATTATTTATCTCTTTATCAACTGATTTGTTATTTATTTACATAGAAAGTTTCAGCCCCTTGAGATTAGGAACTCTGGGGCTTCTGGTTATAGCTGTCACTTCCTCAGGACACAGCTCAGCAAGTAGGGCAGGGAGGGAAGACAGCACCTCGTCTCCCCTTTTACCTTCTTCTTCTGATGATGTTGGCTGGCTCCCCTGCCCGTCGGAGCCAGCATATGACGAATGTGGGTCTCCTTTGCCATCTGCGTCCTTGAAGCCCTTGGGCTGGGTGTTTCTCCTGGCAATCTGGACTGTCTTTTTCTTCTTTCTCCTAGGAGAAGAAATCCTTTTTCTCCCACTCTTTAGAAAGAGAGAAATTCATTTATTTAAGACTCTTCTCTTGCCCCAGTGCTAGGTGCCTTATGTTATCCTTTCCTTCAGCAAGGATGATGGGGAACTGAATACCCAAATGGACAATGGCCAGACCATATATAAAAATAGAACTTGGACCCACAAGGTGCAGCACCCTGCCCAGGAAACCAATCCCTTATCTGCATTGAATGGGCCAGAAAGTGAGACTGCTCTCTCTAGCAACAATCCAGGAAGCTAAACAATAACTTCTATAATAATCAGCCCCAAATGGCCAGGATTTGATTAATAACTGACAGCTTCCCTGATGTTGGTCCACAGTTGCAAATTAAAACCAACTGGAGAAAGCCAGCTGATCACACAGGCTGCCCCCCCAGTCAGCTACCTCCAGCCTCCCTGTGCCAAAAGCCTCCACTCAGGACACACCTGAAGCCTTCCCTTTTTCCACCATAAAGCGTTTCCACTTCTCTACCTGCCTTTGAGTCTCTGCCAAAACACCAGTGATGGTGTCTGGCTCTCTTGCTGTAGCAAACTCAGAATAAATAGCCCTTGCTTTTCTCATTTATTGGTCTTTTTATTTCCACAATAAGAAATGTCAGCTGTTTTCTTTTATCTTTATATTCAGACTGGAAAAACAAAGAGAGCTGATCAAAATGCATTAGAACCAGTGAGAGATTGCTTTTCTAATGCTGCTAATTTCCTTAGAGGTGTTATTAAAATTATTGCAAAGAGAATTTGCTGTGACAGCACTGTAATCACTGTGGTGTTTCAGCACTCGGGAAGTCCTGGCCCTGTGGTAATGTTTCTAAGGCAGATCACATTGCTACTTAGGTCTTATCAGGTGTAAAGTATAGGTATATTTTGGCTGAGATTTAAGCAAGCTGATTTTATTTCTAAAAATTAAGATGTATAATTTCTGAAACAACAATAGTAAATAACAAGCATATTCTTAACCAGGTAGATCAAATTTAGTATGCGTTGTATTAATGCACCATTGTTACCAATTCGTTCTAACTCCAATTTAATGCATAAACGTTGCCTAGAATAGTCTTTGACTACATCTTTTTCTTAACTTAGAATCTGAACCTCTCAATGTCCATACACATCTCTGAGACTTTTCTCAACTGTCAGTGTCTGTGTTTCCTCATTGCCTTTTTTCTTAACAACTAATCACACACAGTTACTTACCTACTCTTGTTTATGTTACTCTGAACCCTAAGAGTTCCTGTGTTATGTTTTGTTCACATGTTAAAAACATAGCTCTCCCTGCCTTTCCCCATGTCTATGTTTTATTTTGCTTCTATAAATTCACTTTTTCCCATGTTAGTGTGAATTTATTCCTGATCCCCTTCCATCTGCTGTTTGCTTTCTTAGTGGGAGCCAGCTCTAACTTGAACCTGCCTTAGTGTTATGGGCTGAATTGTGTCTCCCCCGAAGTTCACATGTTAAAATCCGACTCCCCAGTAACTCCTCAGAATGTGACTGTATTTGGTGATTATGTTTGGGCCTTTCAAGAGGTAAAGTGAAGTTAAAAGAGGCCATTAGGATGGGTCCTAATCCAGTCTGATTGGCGTTCTTATAAAATGAGGAAATTTGGACGCAGAGAAATATCAGGGATGCCTGCCCACAGAGGAAATGCCACATGAGGCCACAGTGAAAAAGTGGCCACCTGCAAGTCAACGAGAGAGGCCTCCAGAGAAACCAAACTTGATGACACCTTGATCTTGAACTTTCAGGCTATGGAACTGTGAGAACATAAATTTGTATTATTTAAGTCACCCAATCTGTGGTTCTTCGTTATGTCAACCCTAGCAAATTATTACCAGTAGTGGCTTTCCTTATAACTCCCCTTACTTAATAATGTGCAATGTTTACTAACTGCCTCAGCAAAATGTTTCTTTGAAAGGTCCTATTTTCCTACATAGAAGAAAACATTTAAATCTCTGTTAGACCAATTATGTTTCATTAGAACAAAATTAACGTGATTTCATGTTAAGCTTCAAGCATCACAATCAGTTTTATCATCATCTGAGCACACCATGGAACTGAGGATTTACCTAATGATGCAAGCAAAGTGTATGGACCACGAGGCAAAAAGAAGTTAGGCTGATAAAAAATCAATATACAGATTAGCAGAGTTTGATTTGAAGTGTAAAATATAATGCTGAGGATTTTTGTTGTTGTTTATTTGTTTTTACTTTTCCTTCCACTACATACCTTTATTATATGAAGCATGCTTTGAGTTTGGTGATCTTTTAAGGCACATTTTAGAGACTGGTAAAAGGTTTTGCAGGCCAATAAGATTTTGCTTCTTGAAACTTCACTGGACGGTTGGGTTTTATTAAAAAGGGTCTCTCTAGTCTAGGAGAAAAGATAAACAGCAAAAAACATTTAACTGTTAGAGATATATAGAAAATATGAACGAAGGAGTAAACAAAACTAAACACATGCATTTAACAGCCACCCATGTGAAAACTTGCTTAAGTGACCATAAAAGAATAAAAATGGTACACAAATTTTTCTTAAAAAAAAGGTAAAGAGACAATAGCAGCATGAACAATGTCATGAACAATGTCAGCAAGTATTTTTAAAAAATGGAAAACAGAAGTACCTGATTTGGCAGATCCAAGAAAGCAGAAACTGAAGCAATTACAGACGGGCTTCCAAAGAAGAAATTTAATACATCTGGTACTACAGCAACTAAAGAGATTGCATGGCCTAAAAGAATAGACCTATCTATACTGATATTTTAGAGTCCCAAATAAAAAAGCTGGCTTTACAATGCACCCAACATTGAGGCCTGTCAGACACAAGCCCTGCCCTTTCATGCAGACATCCAGTCACTATCTCGGCTTTATAGGACCAAGAGCTAAGGATCGCCACACATTATGGAGACCCTTCAACATGAAAGATAAGCAAAACAGGAGAGAGGAGCAAGATGGCGGACTAGAGACACCAGCTGCCAGAGTGTCTCAGTAAAAAGGAGAAGTTTCAGGTGAAAGAGAAAAAATAAACAGACAAACAGAGGTCAGGTGTGGATCTGAGGGAAGGTGCCAGAATCTTCAGGAGATTCCATGGGAAGAAGTTGCAGAGCAGATCAGGAAGGAGCAAGGTATCAGCAGAGATCAACCGTGGGGAGCCTTGGAATCTAGTGAGAAGGGTAGGTGGAGGGGTTTGTTTCTCCCTCCTTTGCATCTCTGACAGTTGGTGGATTCCTGAACTGCTGGAGAGACTTTCTGCCCACACAAGCCCAGAAATTGCTGCCACCAGTGAGCTGGGAGCTTGTTATGGACAGGGCACCAGGCTTCCAGCCCTCTGGGGAGCCTCCCATCTCCACAGACCCCAGCCGGGACAGCAGGCACCATATTGCTTCTCTACCCACTGTGCACCTTTGTCCTCTCCAGAGGGCTTCAACTTCGCAGGTTTTATCTTCTCATCTGCACACGGACATTTCCCAACTCTGGCCCAGACTTCAGGAGCCACATGGGTCCAGTGATTAATGGGTGATCTGCGTGACTCCAGTGCCTCGACATTCTGGGTGGGCAGCCTACTGGAGTGAGGGATGGACACGACCAGGGTGCCAGCTTTCCTCCATTCGGACTGTTTTTCTCTTCTTCCCCTCCCCCACCCACAGCTACCGAGAGAGACAATTGAGCCATCACACCAAGACTTCCACAGAGAGTAGGGCTCAGACCTTTCCTCTTGCTGGGGTCCTGTAGCACAATGCATGGTGCTTGGACTGTGAGCTCTCTGCCCACCAGCCCTCCCTGGTGTTGCTTGTCTGGTGACTCCATCAGAGTGGGGCACACCGTGAGGTGGAGGGACATCGAACCTGCTTGGGCACCCTGTGCACTTCTTGACCAGTGCATTTCTTCCTGGTACGGTCAGGGATTGATCTTCAGGGACCCAAGGACAGGCCCCCAAGCCAGATCCCATACCCCCTGGTCTTGATCACATTGCTCAGGGGCAAGAAGGTGTGATTTACGAATTAGTCTTGGGATGCGAGGAAGCCTGCATGGGCAGATCAGAGGGAAGAGTACAGTGTGGGTCCTCACTATGGTATGCTCATGGGGCATCCCTTCCCCTGCAGGAGGACTGTGTTGTCAGCTCAGGTTGGGATCCTGGGCAGGGAAGCTCCTGGCCTGCATCACAGCTGTGGAGGTGCTCAGCTCACTTGAGCTGGCAGATACCAGATACTTGCTGGCAGATACCAGGAAGAAACCATGAGGTAGGGGAGAGTGGAGAGGAGCTAGGTCCACTCCAGACTGCCAGATTGTGGATCTCAGATAGCCCTGCCTCCAGATCTCAGACTTGTGGATTGGGTGGGGCCACTTCATCCCTTCTCTGGTGGCTTTGCCCAGAAGCTGGGAGCAGACCTTTGACCCCTACTGAAATTGATACCTTACCAGCTTTTGTGGAGCCTGAGGGAAAACTCACCCAACCCAGCCTGACCAGCTACACTCTCTCACCCACCTCTGCTGTGGTAGAGAATAAGGACTCACTTGAAATTCCAGGGCCCCACCCACCATCTGGGACATTGGAGTGCTTCTCCTGAGGGACTAGAGCTGGTCACAGGACCCAAAAACAACAGTGCAGCTTGTTCCTTCCAGCAAACACTACCTACTAACAAGGAGGGTAAAATTACCCAAAAGCTAAAGTTCAGAACCAACATAAAATAATGGCTCAAGATGTAAAACAAAGCAATAAGTTTCTACCCAACAGTATAAAAAGAAATGCATCCCATTTAACAGATCTTTCAATAAATGTGAACAACTTGAGTTCCCCACGCAAGAGAGATAGGCCGGCTGAATGGATAAAAAATACAATCTAACTATATGCTGTCTCCAGTAAACACATCTAACCCACATGTACTCATTCAGACTCAAGGTGACAGGATGGAAAAAAATAATCGTGCAAATGGAAATCAAAAGAAAGCAGGTGTAGCCATCTCATATCAGATAACATAGACATGAAATCAACAATAGTAAAGACAGACAAAGATGGTCATTATATAATGGTAAAAGAAGCAATTTATTAAGAAGACAAAACATTCCTAAATATTTATGCACTCAACACAGGTGAACCCAGATTTATAAAGCAAACCCTACTAGATCTAAACAAAGTGATAAATAGCAACATCACAATTGCCTGGGACTTCAACACCCCACTGACAGAACTGGACAGATCCTCCAAGCAGAAAATAAATAAACATTGGTCTTACACAGGACTCTTGAGCAAATGAGCCTAACAGACATTTATAGAACATTCTACCCCAAAACTACTTAATGTATATTCCTCTTATCAGCACATGGAACATTCTTTAAGATTGATCAAACCTTAGGCCACAAAATGTATCTCAACAAATTTTTTAAAAAAAGAAATTATACCATGTGTCTGCTCAGACCAGAGTGGAATAAACTTAGAAATCAACTCAAACAAGAACACTCAATTCTACACAAAGTCATGGAAATTAAACAACCTACTGCTGAACGATTTTTGGGTCAAAGAGGAAATTGAGATGGAAATCAAAATATTCCTCAAACTAAGTTACAAAGGGGACACAAGTTAACAAAATCTGAGATTCAGCAAAAGCAGTCCTAAGGGGAAAATTCATAACCTTAAATGCCTACATGAAAAGAAAGATCACAAATCAACAATCTAATGAATCATCTCAAGGAACTAAAAATGGAAAAGCTAACCAACCACAAACCCAGCAGAAGAAAAGAAATAACTGAGGTCAGAGCAGAACTAAATAAAATCAAAACCAAAAAAATACAGAAGATTAATGAAACAAAGAGTTGGTTCTTTGAAAAGATAAACAAAATTGACATAACTTTCATTAGATTAACCAGAAATAGAAAGAAAGAACCCAGATAAGCTCAATAAGAAATGAAAAAGGAGACATTACAACTGATACCACAGAAATACAAAACATTGTCCATGAATATCATAAAAATCTCTGTGCACATAAACTCAAAAAGATTGAGAAAATAGACAAATTCCTGGAAACACACAATTTCCTAAGACTCAATCAAGAAGAAATAGAACTGAACAGACCAATTATGAGCAACAAAATTTAAGCAACAATAAAAAATCTTCCAACAAAAAAATTCCCAGACCCAATGCTTTCACAAGCAAAGTTTATCAGACCTACAAAGAAGAATTGGTACCCATATTGCAGAAATTATTTCATAACACTAAGAAGGAAGAAATCCTCCCCAACTTATTTCACAAAATCAGCATCACCTCAATACTGGAGCCAGAAAAGGATACAAGAAAAAAATGAAAACTGTAGACCAATATCCCTTTTGAATATGGATGCAAAAATTCTAGCAAACCAAAATCTGCAACACCTCAAAAAAATAATCCACCACGAGCAAGTGGGTTTCATCCCAGTGATGCAAGGATGGTTCAACATACATGTATCCATAAATGTGATTCACCACATAAACAGAAGCAAAAACAAAGATCATATGATCATCTCAATAGATGCAGAAAAAGCATTGAACAAATTCAGTCCTCTTAACAAAATAGGCATAGATGGAACATACCTCAAAATTACAAAAGCCATATAGGCCAAACCTCCATAGCCAACATCATACTGAATGGGAAAAAGTTGAATGGATTCCCACTCAGAACTGGGCAAGACAAGGGTAACCTCTGTCACCACTTTTGTTTAACATAGTGTTAGAAGTCCTAGCCACAGCAATCAAGCAAGAGAAGGAAATTAAGGGTATCGAAATGGGGAAAGAAGAGGTCAAACTATTGTTCTTTGCTGATGATACGATCTTATATCTAGAAAACCCCAAAGATTCCACCAAGAGACTGCTGGAACTGATAAATAAATTCAGCAAGATCTTAGGCTGCAATATCAATATACAAAAATCATTAGCATTCCTATACGCTAACAACAGACAAGCTAAGAATCAAATCAAAGACTCAGTACTTTCACATTACTACAAAGAAAATAAAATACCTAGGAATATATTTAACCAAAGAGGTGAAAAATCTCTACAAAAACAACTATGAATCACTGAGGAAGGAAATTGCAGATGATGTAAACAAATGGAAAAACATATCATGCTCATGGATCGGCAGAATCAACATTGTTAAAACGTCGATACTACTAAAAGTGATTTACATGTTCAATGTAAAATGCTATCAAAATGCTGCCATTTTTCACAGATCTGGGAAAAATAATCCTACACTTTGTTTGGAACCAGAAAGGAGCCTGAATAGTCAAAGCAACCTTAAGCAAAAAGAACAAATTGGGAGGCATCAATTTACCAGACTTTAAGCTAAACTACAAGGCTATAGTAACCAAAATAGCATAGTACTGGCACAAAAATAGAGATATAAGCCAATGGAACAGAACAGAGAACCCAGATATAAAACCATCTACATATTGCCATCTGATCTTTGACAAAGTAGACAGCAGTATATACTAGAGAAAAGAATCTCTATTCAATAAATGGTGCTGGGAAAATTGGACAGCCACATGTAGAAGATTGAAACAGGATCTATATCTCTCACCACTCACAAAAATTGATTCAAGATGGATAGCAGACTTAAATCTAACACATGAAACCATAAGAATTACAGAAGAAAGTATTGCAAAAACTCATCTAGATATCAGCCAAAGCAAAGAATTTATGAAGAAGGCCCCAAGGGCAGTCACAGCAACAACAAAAATAAATAAAGGGGACTTGATTAAATTAAGCTTCTGTACAGCCAAGGAAATAATCAACAGAGCAAATAGACAACCTACAGAATGGGAGAAAATATTTGCATGCTATATATCTGTTAAAGGGCTAACAACCAGAATCTACAAAGAACTCAAGCAAATCAGCAAGAAAAATATCAAACAACCCCATTAAAAAGTGGGCAAGAGACTTGAACAGAAGATTTTCAAAAGAAGATAGACTAATGGCCAATAAGCATATGAAAAAATGCTCAATGTCACTAATCATCAGGGAAATGCAAATCAAAACCACACTGAGATACCACCTAACCCTAGTAAGGATGTGTTTTTCTCAAAAGTCCCAAAACCATAGATGCTGGCATGGATGCAGAGAGAAAGGAACACTTATACACTGTTGATGGGACTGCAAACTAGTGCAATCTCTATGGAAAATAGCATGGAGATTCCTCAAAGAACTAAAAGTACACCTACCATTTGATCCAGCAATTCCACTGTTGGGTGTTTATCCAAAAGAAAAAAAGTCATTTTGTCAAAAAGTCCTTTGCATTAGAATGTTTACTGCAACACAAGTCACAATCACAAAGATGTGGACTCAACCCAAGTGCTCATCAGTTCATGAGTGAATTAATAAAATATGGTATATATACACCACGCGAGTACTACTCAGCAATTTAAAATAATAAGTTAATACCTTTTGCAACAATCTGGATGGAACTGGAGACCATCCTCCTAAGTAAAGTATCACAAGAATGGAAAAACAAATACCACATTCACTCACTATTAAGTTGGAACTAACTTATCAGCACTCATGTGCAGAGATGGAAGCAAAACACAACGGAAATCATGCAGGTGGGTGGGGGTAGAGGGGTTGGGCGAAATCATACCTGGGCACACTTACAACTTTGACTCAAGCAATACAAAAACCATCCTTGTAACCCAAACATCTGTACCCCCATAATATTTTGAAATTAAAACAAAAAAAAGAAGAGCAAACAAAAAGAATGCTGTAGCTCAGGGGAAACAGAAAATGTGGGGCACAAAAGCAAACTTAAATAAAACCTCTAATATACTCTGAGCAATAAGAGAAGATAGTATATCCATAAAACAAGAATAGGATACTATAAAAAGGAACAATGAAAGACCCAGAAAGAGCTCTTAAATATTTAAAAATGTGATATGCACAAATACAGGTTCAATAGCGGTATTAGAAGCTAAGGGAAGAATATTGCTCAGAAGGAAAAACAAAAAGGCAAAGATGGAAAATAGAAAAGGTAAAAAAATTAGAGGGTCAATTAAGCATATCCAACAGAAAGACAAAAGGAGTTCTAGAGAAAACGGGGCAAATATAGAGACAGAATTATTAAAAAATGCCCAAGATGGTCCAGAATTCCAAAATGTGAGTCTCCATATTGAAGGGTACCATTTGGTGTCTAGCCCTTACACCAAAGCACATTGTCATAAAATTTCAGGAAACCAGAAAGAGAGAAGATCTTAAAGTCCTCCTCATTATCATCATAGCTGTACGTGTATATGGCACAGGCACTTTTCAGCACACTTAATCTTCTCAGAGACTCTTGAAGGAAGTTTTATAAATGAGAAACCTAAGCACAGCATTAAGTAACTTGCCTCCAAATCACACAGATAATAAGTGGCAGAGTCAGATTTCCAAACCATGCATGCTAGCTCCATCTCTTACACCCTTAACCACTGTATCATAATGACTCTTATGAAGCTTCTACAGGGGGAAAAATAGTAGGGTGGAGGCAGGCTGGAAAATCTGTAATAAAAGACATGAGATTTCCCAATAGCAACACTGAAAGTTACAATGTAATGGAGCAATGCTTTCAAAATTATAAAAAAAACATCAGTCTTGGCAATAGTTTTTTGAATATGACACCAAAAGCACAGGCAAGATATACAAAAATAAACAAGTAGGAAGGACTACATCAAACTGAAAAGCTTCTGCACGTCAAAGGAAACAATCAGCAAAATGAAGGACAAACTACCAAATGGGGGAAAATATTTGCAAACCATATATCTGATAAGGGGTTAATAGCTAAAATATATAAGGAACTCAATAGCAAAATAAAATGAAATAACCCAATTTAAAAATTGACAAAGGACTTGAACAGTTTTCCAAAGAAGATAAACAAATGGCCAACAAGTGTATGAAAAGATGCTCAACATCACTAATCTCAGAGAAATGCAAATCAAAACCACAATGAGATAACACCTCACACCTGTTAGATGGCAATTATGATAAAGACAAGAGATAAGTGCTGGTGAGGATGTGGAGAAAAGGGAGCTCTTGCCCACTCTTGGCGGGAATGTAAACTGATGCAGCTAATGGAAAACTGTATGGAGGTTCCTCAAAAAATTACAAATAAAACCACCATATAAACCAGCAATCCCACTTCTGCGTATATATCCAAGGGAAATGAAATCAGTATCTTAAAGAGGTATCTGCACCCCCCTGTTCATTGCAGCATTATTTACTCTAGTCCATATATGAAAACAACCTACATGTCCATCAACAGATCAATGGATTTAAAAACTGTAGTGTATAAACACAATGAGATATTGCTTAGCCTTTATAAAGAAGGATATCCTGCATTTGTGACAGCATGAATGAAGCTTGAAGTCATTATGTTAAGTGAAATAAGCCAGACACAGAAAGACAAATACTGTGTAGTCTCACTTACATGTGGAATCTAAAAGCAGAGAGTAGAATGGTGGTTGCCAGGGGCTGGGGAGTGGGGGAAATGGGGAGGTGTTGATCAAAGCATACAAACTTTTAAGTTAGAAGATGAACAAGTTCTAGGGCTCTAATGTACAGCATGGGTGGTGCTGGGTGTGTTAATTTGATTGTGGTTATCATTACACAATCTATGCATATCTGAAGTCATCACATACACCTTAAATATATTCTTCATCAACTAAATATTTTTAAATAAAAATGAAATAGTAATCACACTAAATAACCAGAAAAAATTACTAAAAGAAATTCTTTACTAACAATACATTTACTCCTAAATACCTAACTGTACACAGTCAAACCTTTAATCAAGTGTAAGAATAAGAATAGCTTCGGATATTTTTAGAAATTCAGTTTTGTCTGTGGTGTGTCCTTCCTCAGAAACAATTAGCAGTGAATGATTAGGGAGCCCAGTACTGCATAGAGGCCAAGGGCAGTTCCATGGTGACCTTTGTCCAGTAAGCTCAGACAGCAGATGGTCCAGATGAGAGCAAGGCAGATGGCTGCTGGAGAATTACATTCAGAAAAAGAGAAAAAGAAAGTAAATAGATTGATTATATGATGTTTTTGGCAAAGGTAGTATCCAGATTTTATATTTTGAATATAAAATATGAGTATAAAAATAAGATTTTATCTCAGAGTTAGTGAAGTAGTGGTGTTAGGTGCATTAGAAAATTAAACCAACAAAAAAGGTGCAGAATAAAAAAAAATTGCATGTGAAGTGAAGTGTAATCATTACAACTCAAGTGTGAATGATACCTCATTGTCATAATATTATAAAACCTGAATGTGAATTTACCCAGAGGTATGAAAGATTTGTGAAATTGACTGTATTGCCAAGGATGGAGAAGAAGGAAAAGAAGAAGACATCAAATTGTTAAATAGTTAACCTTCCCTAATAGATGAGAGATAATGTCTAAAATTAACAAATCAACAATAGCCACATAAACATGCCATTTAGATGAGCGAGCTGTCTGGGAAAGTGAGGGGACTGCTCTTAACTGGATGGAGGGCTGGGATTCAGGAGGGCTGGGGCATGTGGGATCCGTGATGCTTGGAACTGGGAAGTCCATTTATAGATGCCTAGAGTGCCAAGTATAGCTGAGGTTAAACGCACAAGGCAAGTGCTGGTGCTGGGTTCATGCAGCCGTGTGGCCCTGCAGAAGCGTCAAGTCTCTGTTCTCCAAAGTCTCTTTTAGCACAAGAAGAAATGAGAATTAGAAGCCATTGTCTTCTGGGCAACCAACTGAAATACCAATACTATTAGTTTGTTTCTCTTTTCAGTTTTATAAAATGGATGAATTTAGGATCAAGAAAGTAATATGTTAGAGGAGACCTTTTAAAATGCAGGCATTGCTTGCTCTTTGCAAGGCTTCAGGTTTCTGTTGGAATTTCCTTTAAAATGAAATATTTTGCTATCACAGACAACTAAGTGAAATTAATGTAGAGAAAATTTATATTCTCTTTCTCATACACATATGTGCACATGCACACACACACTCTGTTATGGTGTGAATGTCTGTGACCCCCCCCCAAAATTCATATGTTGAAACGTAACCCCCAAGGTGATGGCATTAAGAAGTAGGGCCTTTGGGGGGTGATTAGATCATGAGGGCAAAGCTCTCTTGAATGGAATTAGTGCCCTTCCTAAAGAGACCGTAGAGAGCTCTGTTGCTCCGTCTGCCCTGTGAGGACAGTAAGGAAACAGGTCTTCACCACACGCACACACTTCCTGGGTAATTAAGTTAGCTCTTTAATTTCCAGTAATCATGTGAATTTTATATAATGTGATTCCTTGGTTTGTGCTTTAAAACAACATCCTCGGGTCCTATCCGGATTTCTCTCTCCATAAAAGCCCTGTCATATCTTTCCAACTTTGGAAAACACTCCCAAGCACAGTCATTACTTTGGTCAAAAAAATGTTTACATCAAACACGGAGGAGATTATGATCGTTGTTATCTTTGTGTTTTTCTTTATGTCACTGGATTTAACTGGTGGGATATTTTGCTTCGCCCAGTTTCTCCCATGTGTCAAGGATGTAGACTGCCTTGGAGGCTTGCCCTCCGCACAGTGCTCAGCGGGAAGCTCATTGCTCTCCGGGCACCTCGCTGGTGCTCCATCCTGACCAGTGCCCACACTGATGGGTGCCCAGTAAATCATTGTGCGTGGGAGGCTGTGGGGCCCACCAGTCCACCGCAGCCTGAAGCCCTTGTGCCTCTGCTCCCACAGGGGCCTTGGGGCTAATCAAGGGAGAGCGAGCAGAGCTGACTTCTGGCACCAGCTGTGTTGCCCACCAGACTGTGGGCTGCCTGGTTCATTAGCCACACCAAGAGTCATTTTCTTATCCCTAAAGTGAAAAAATTTCATCTAGGTTAACAGTATGGTTTCTTCCAAATTTCTGAAATTCTATGACAAAGTATTCAACTCAGAAAATAATAAATGGCTGTTTTTAATGAAAATAAACTAAAATCTATTCAGTGCTTGGTTAGTATTGAGCACGTCTGGTGTCATTTTAGCACAGGTGTTTAGAGACCTTTCTGCACCAATTTGCTCCTTTGGAGCAGGAGTCTGTCATCCAACACTTGTGTGCCACATGTAATAAGGGAAAATAAAAAAGTTTTTAAGAAAATTCGTTACTACTCATAGAAAAGTACCTTGGCAACCCTTCCCAGGGGAGGCTGGGGGTGAAGGGGCAGGAATGACAACATTTCACACATAAAAAAGACAGCCTATTCTTAAGTAAAAAAAAATTTAAATTGTATTGAGTGATGCAGTCACTTTAACATTTTCCCCCAGGGCTTTGTGCCCTATTTTAGTAACAAAAGATCAGCTGTTTCCAGCCATGCCCCTAAATCAGCTTTCAAAAGAAATAAAAGAAACTTCTATAATACCAGGAGGCAAGAGAGAAAGAGCTTGCCCTTATAAGGCGCCAATAACCTCATTTGAAAAGTAATTTCGTGTGTTAGGTAATTCTCTCCTCCTCTATGTGACAGTTTAACAAGAATCTAACAGATTTATCTGGCAACATGAACAAGTTACAATAACCACAGTGAGTGTTGGCAATTTAGGTGCATTTGAAAAGATATGAACGTACTGCAAAAACCTCGGGGTGCATTTTTTTTTTCGTTCCATGCTCTTGGGATTTCTGACAAAACCATTGTATTCTCTCAATCTGGCGGCCTGTCAGAATGAGGACTTTTGCGTATCTCTTTATTGAAATGCATTCTATGACTTGCCACTTACTAGCTTCCTACTTGGGATGAATCTGGAAACTAGTTGGCAAACTAAGCACTAAATGTGGATAACTGATTAGCACCACCCCAAGCGAGAAGCAGGTGTGATGTTGACATACATTAATGGGTGGATGTCACAAAAATAGAATTACGAAATCAATATTTAATCAAAATCTCTGCCTTTCTTGCCCTAGAATATTTTTCACATGATATCAACAGTGTTCCCTAGGGTGGCTGGGTGTGGCTCCATGTTCTGCACAAATCTCAGAGTGTCTGTCTTTATCAGAGCCCTCTGCCTGTGCAGCCATCACGACTCCTTGTTTTCCTGCATTGACTCATGAATTCACAAAGCATGGCTCGCTAAAAACACCTTACACAGTATCTCATGCTTTGCTCTGCCCAGTAATTGGTCATTTCACTTGACTAACTCAAAAGATAGAGAACCGTGTTTTACAAGGCAACCCCATCTATTTTTGGAGAGTGCTAATCGTTGTTTTCAACTTTTGCATCAACGTCCTTTTCTTAGTTTGTGATTTATTAGTTCTAGTCCCATGCTCTTGAGTCACTTAAAATCCTTGGGACCAGAATTCAATGTTTTTTTAGATTTTGGAATGTTTGCCTTATACTTACTGGTTGAACATTCCTTATCTGAAAATCCAAAATCAAAAATGCTGCAATCAACATTTCCTTTGAGCATCATGTTGGTACTCAAAAGATTTCAGATTTTGGAATGTTTCAAATTTTGGATTATAAATACTTAACCTGCATATCTAGCCCCTGATTCTTGTTGAAATCAGCTAGTATGTTCCTCCCTATCGATAAATCCATATACTCAACTATTTCATCCACTTCTCATGTAACATAGGAATTATTAACATTTCAAAATCCTATTTTATCTATAAAACTTTATCTCTTTCCTGTTTTTTATTCTTTTCTCCGGATGGCTGTTCATCTCAATTTGCTCCTCAGACGTTCAGCCTTGCCTGCTTCCTCCCACCTGCCCTCCCACCCCTAATCCCAGCACAGTGCCTTGGTGAAGATTGCCCAGAGGGTCCTCCACAGGGTCTGCAGTCACTGCCCCACCCCCAGCACTCCTGGCCCTGCTGGTCACTAACTGGCTTTCTGCCGGGGGCTAAGAATCCCTCATACAGGAGAAGTCAAAGAACTATTTTTATGTGGCTGAATTCTAACCACTAGTACATTTGTTTCTTTCGTTTTGCTGCTAATTTTATAACTTATCAAATGTTCCCATGGATGCTTTTCTGATGCCTTTGAAAGTTTAATTAATATGCCATGTTGAATGGCATCTTTGTAAGGAATTCTACTGAAAGGTGAAATGACATCTGTGATCTGCGTTCCAGCTTGGATGCTGGAGTGTCACACGAAGCTTATTGTAGAGGACGGATGTGTGATGAACAAGATCAATATTCTTATCAGTTTGTAGTTTAAAAAACAAAAATCTTTAGATAAAACATAAAACAAATTGTGGAGGAGGTTCTTCCCTGAGGGTTCTAGGAATGATTGAAATTTTTATGCTGCAAAACATTTGGTTCTGAAAAATAATGAGTTTTTTTGTATATACCCATGATAAGACGTCCCAGAGAAAATTGAAATATAAGCAATTTAGATGAGAGCAAAATTTCATTACTTTATTAAGCAAACAAAAAAAAAATCTGAGAGTCATCATAAGGTGTTCTACCGTGCACATTTTCAGTCTATTAAAGCCAGATCTTCCCTCTAGTCCTTAGAACGACACTGGAAGTTAATCCGAGATGAAGGCCTTGCAGTGATGGATAAAGCCAAAGGCCTCTTCCTGCCTGAGGATGAAAACCTGAGAGAGAAGGGAGACTGGAGCCAGTTTACACTGTGGCAGCAAGGTGAGCTCCCGACTTCTAGATGGTTCTCTGTGGCCAGTGATCTAATAGTATCTTGTGATACTTCCTGGGATTCCCAAACTTAAAGGAGATGGCCCAGAAAACCTAGATTTTTGAAATCCAGTCATTGTTTTTAAAAACTACATCTGAGTTCTTATTTGTGTATGTGTACACATACGTGTGTGTGTATATTCACGTGTGTATTGGGATAAATATTTATAAATAACATTTTGATTTTCTTAGTCTTTCCTATTGAATGATGTGTTACAGTAACCCTACTGTGTAGGCACAACTGAAAAGTCTACCATGTGTTATCGATGTCTTACATAGGAGCATCCCAAACCTCATTTGCTCCTGTAAAATGGAGGTGATGTTGCATGCCAAAGTGATATCACCACTGGCGAGAGCTGTTAGAAATGATAACACCCCACCAAAAATGAAAAAGAAAAAAACAAAGTTCTTTGGCAAAATCAAAATATGCAAAGCATTTTAGGGCATATAAAAGTATTAAGCAAGAAAGAAAATAAATAATAGAGAAATAATTTGGTTGGAGGTAACATTTTGACATTTAAGTTTTTCTATAGGTGGCTTATACCTGATTTTCCATTAACTACTCAGTAATTTCTTATGTTTTTTTCTTTCTTAGTATCTTTGTTAAATTGTTCTTCCCATTGAATGGAATTTGCATGTTGTTTTTTTTCTTTTTCAGTAGATGACAGAGTTCTATCTATTCTGTTGTTTAGAAAGCTCATAAAATTACTTCTCACATATAATATGATTATGTTTTCTAATTCCTGCTTTTATATTTTTTCTTCCTCCTTTCATTCTTTTTGTTGCTTATTTTATTGTTCTTTTAAACACTTTGAGTAGAACTCCTTAGTAAATTTATTTTCACTCTTTCTTCTTTATTAACAAAAGTGTTTAAGGCTATGAACTAACCTCTAGATATAGCTTTAGATGCATTCCATAAACTGTAATGTATGGTATTTGTACTTGAGTTATTATCGAGTAAAGACTGAATTTCTGTCCTGATTCCTATTTTGAATCAAAATAATTTAGATGTGTATGTGTGTCTGTGTGTGTGATGAGCATGTGTTTTCCAATCTGTGCAGTTGCCTCAACTTTTGAAATTAATTTCTATTTTTATTGTCATAAAAGAATATAACATATATAGTTTCTCTTTGGGGAAGATTCATTAAGGTTCTCTGTGTCCTTTTGTTTGTGGTTCCAGGCTTCTGGGGGGAAATCCAGCAACTGTTTTCTGTAAACAAATTTATAGTGTAAAGAATAATTTTGAAGACAAGTACAGTCATAGCTTACATGAAAGCAGGATGGAATCCTGGAAGGCAGATGCCATCTCAGGTGTTGTGGCTCAGAAATAGAGGATAGAGAATCCAGGAACGGAAGGGGCAGGGCTGGGGAGAACCTGGTAGGGTGGGGGGCAGGCAGCAGGCCAGTTTGCCTGGCCACACTGAGAGCTCAAATCCAGACAGAAGCAGTGAACATCCAGCTTAGTGAAGACTTGCAGATTGTCTAAGTCTAGTGAGGAAAGCGTGCTGCTGAGTAGTTGAAGACCTGAAGCTGTGGGTGGAAGTTTTGTTTGTATCCAAATGGGAAGTGAAATCAGGGTAGGTCCCTGCCATGCATGCAATCATGTCCCCACAAAAAATCATATGTTGAAGCCCTAACCCCCAGTGTGACGGTATTTGAGATAGGGCCATGAAGGAGGTAGCTAAGATTAAATGAGGTCGTAAGAGTGGGTTCCTAATTCAACAGGACTCATGTCCTTGTAAGAAGAGAAAGAGACACTAGGGGTGTGCATGCAAAGAGAAGGACATATGGGGACACAGCAAGAAGTTGGCCTTCTGCAAGACAAGAAGAGAGGCCTTAGGAGATATGAGACCTGCCAACACCTTAATCTTGGACTTATAGCTTTCAGAACTGTGAGAAAATAAACTTCTGTTGTTTAAGCCACCCAGCCTGTGGTGTTTTGTTACGGCAGCCATAGCACACTGATACAGTCTCCAAGTAATTTAGTAAGTACTGAGCTGTGTTCCTTTTTAAAGGATCAGCTTTTTGGAATTGAGGGGGAAAAAAAGAATCAGCAAATATAAATAATGATTTTTTTTCCTCCACAGATATGTTTTTAAATTGCTGTGTGGACACATTATGGAACATCTGTTTTGTTCACATTTTAATACTTGTCACCAGCAATGATTAAACTATGCCACACATGTGCAGTCATTTTTTCTTCTGGAACCCATGCCATGGAAAATGGTGCTAACCAATCCCAGTAGTCTTTCAGAATGAGCTGAAGCAGGACCTCCAAATCCTCCTCAGCATAGCCCTGTAGGCAGCCACTGTCATTTGATCAGAATTGTCATGCAAGGTGGAACCTTGCTGTTGTCACCCCAGCAGTAGAGCCTTGAAACTTAAGAAAGATACAACCCAGGACCCCAGCTCCATGAATATCCTGCATAATGTATATTCACATGTAAGTGATATATTCAAATGATTCTTTCACGTTTTCAGTAGCAGTTAGATCTCTCTCCCAGGCCATTTCCGAAGGAAACAAAGTTTACTACTTCTTCAGAGTTACTTTACTTGGTGAGAAATAATAAAAACAACAAAGCCACATGGGATCGTGGATGTTGGGCATTCCTCCTCCCATTGCATTAACAGGTTTGCTCCTGCATAGCTGCCCTCTAATCCATGATGCAACCAAATGAGAAATTATACTTTGAAGCATAGGCTTTGGAAACCAACAGTCCTATGTTAGAGTCCTGGATCCCACTTGTTACCTGTGTGATGTAGGAATGTTCCTGAATCTCTGAGCCCCAAGTTCCTCATCTGAAAAACGGCAATGGAAATAGTGCCTCAAGTGTGGAATTGGTGCTAGGATCAATGAGCACTAGACAACAATCTGACACACAGTTGCGCAATATGTGATGGTGATACCATTACTACATTTTTACTACATAAGAAGAGCACATTATGTAATAATGACAGTAACAGAGAGTTGGTCCTGGTTAAGAGTGTGAACTCTGGGTCCAGTATGTCTGGGTTGGAATTCCCACTGTGCCACTTACTACGTGACCCCTCTGTGCCTCAGTTTCCCTTCCGTAAAATAGGGCACTAATAGTGCCTTCCTTACTGGGTGCTGTGGATGTCAGATGCATTACTCTAAGCCCACAGAGCAGTTTCCGGCCCATGGTGAGCACCATGGAGCTGGTGTTGCTTTCCTTGGACCCTCGTGATCGTGTGCAAGTAGCTAAACTCCCAGTGGCAGTCCCTGAATGTCAGCCACCTATGGCACAGCTTTTCCCCTACAGAAAATCTGTGTTTACAGACTAGAAAAAAATATGTGTGTCTGAAGGGCTAGCAGCGCTCTGTCATCTAGTCCTGACCAAGTGAAAGTCTTAGTGACACAATCTGTTCAGTTACCCGTTCATTACCTATCACTCAGGTAAGGCACACCTTTTCTCCAAGTGGCACGTGCTCAGCCCTCACCACTGTGCTTGTGGCAAGTCCTCAAGCCACCAGGCTTCACTTAACTGCTGCCTGAACAGCACAGAACCCAGAATCAGGGACTCCTGCCAAGCAGTCCCCAGGCCCTGCGTGTGGGAAGGCGTGGAAAGCCAGCGTATAAAAATGCTTCACGATGTCTCATGTGTATGTTTGTGTAATATTCATCCAAACTGACATTTATCGTTTGATTCTTTGGGGCACTCCATTCATAACGAAAATTAGCGACTAACATTTTACTCAATTAAGAGGTGAAAAGATTACTTAGAAAAAGCTGTTTTCTCAAATGTCAAGTTCCATGTGATTGAGCCAAATACCTTTAAGTTGCATTATTTGTAACTCATTTTATTCTCAGTATATGATTATCTTAGGACATGACTAACATTAAAAAAAATTAAATTCAGCTTTAGATGGAGCAGTCCCTTGTAGGAATCTTGAATAAGGGAATACGATGTTTTCTGCCTTTTAAAAAATCTATTGTTTTATTCTCCCATGAGAGCCAATGATGCCGTATCCATTCTGAGCACATCCTTCCTAATAAACAGGGGCTTTAGGGAGTGTGAAGAAATCTGCACAGTCCACGATGCTGATTGACATCTCAGAATCTCAGTTCCTGACACGGTCATGCATAGAAAACATCATCTCTCAAAGAGCTCCACCCCCTCTTTATTTAAATCTTATTCTTTATAAATTTATAAAGGATGACCTGGACATTGAAAAAGGTATTACATTCCAATTAAAAATAATATTTTGGTAACTCTTTAATATAGTCCTAGAAATGCATTTTAGGTTAGAAATATCAGCTGTTTTCATTCCTTAGGATATATTAGTTGCCTGTGGCTGCTGTAACAACTTACCACAATTTAGCAGCTTAAGAAACAAGCACATTTATTATCTTACAGTTCTGCAGGTCAGAAATCTGCAAGGGGTCTCACTTTTACCTGAAGATAAAAGTATCTGAAGGGCTACATTTATTCTGCAGGCCCAGCTTCCAGAGGCTGCCCACCTTCCTTGTCTTGTGGCCCCTTCCATCTCCAAAGCCAGCAATGACCCAGCGGGTCTTTCTCATTCTGTATCACTTGGACACTAACTTCTCTAGCTCCCTCTCCCACATTTAAGGATGCTTGTGATTATGTCGGGCCCACCCATTTAATCCTGGATATCTCCTTATTTTAAGGTCAGCTGATTAGAAATCTCAATGCTATCTGCAACCTCAATTTCCCCTTGCATGAAAGGTAACATATTCACAGGTTCCTGGGATTCAGGTGTGAACATCTTTGGGATGAGGGCCATTATTCTGCCTGCTGCAGGGGGAAAAATTAATACAATTGACCCTTGAACCATATAGAGTTAAACTGTGTGAATCCACTTACATGCTCATTTCAGTAAATATATAGGAAATTTTTTTGGAGATTTTTAACAATTGGAAAAAACTTACAGATGAACCTTGTAGCCTAGACTATCAAAAAATTAAGAAAAAGATATGAATACATAAAATATATGTAGATACTAGTCTATTTTGTTATTTACTACCATAAAATATACACAAATCTATTACAAAAAGTTAAAATTTGAGAACTTACACAAACACAGACTATACATGGTACCATTTGCAGTCAAAAGAAATTTAAACAAGGATAAAGATGCAGTGTTAAATCGTAACTGCATAAAATTAATTGTAGCACATATTGTACTTCTGTAATAATTTCATAGCCACCTCCTGTTGCTATTGCAATGAGCTCAAATGTTACATGTATCCACTTAAAACTCCCTGTGACGCTAATCATCTCTAGGCGAGCAGTTCATCTCTCCTGTAAATTGCATATCGCAGTAAAAAGTGATCTCTCGCGATTCTTGCATATTTTTCTTTGTGTTTAGTACAGTACCATAAATTTTTAGTAACGTCATGGGACCCGTATGAAGTGCTACTAGTGATGCTGGAAGTGCTCACAAGAAACAGAAAAGTCATGACATTACAGGAAGCAGCTGAATTGCGGAATGTGTACCGTAGGTAGAGGTCTGCAGCTGCAGTTGCCCACATTGCAGACAGATGGCCCGTCTTATAAACAGGTGACATAAACTTACCGTATCAGTAAATACAGTACAGCACTGTAAATGTATTTTCTCTTCCTTAATATTTTCTTGATGACATTTTCACTTATCTAGCTTGCTTTATTATAAAAACACAGTCGATAATACGTATACAAAATATGTGTTGATCGACTGTTTATGTCAACAGTAAGGCTATCAGTAGTTAAGTTTTGGCGGAGTCAAAAGTTATACACCAATTTTCAACTGCGCAAGGGTGGGCAACCCTAACCCCCATGTTGTTCAAAGGTCAGCTGTATTTAACCTGTGCCTTGTCCATTAGACATCCTTAGTCAAATAGTGCAGCACCGAGTGGAGAATGGGGACCTTTGCCCTGTCAGTCACCATCTGCGGGAACAAGACACTTGGTCTTGTGTTCACTCAACCTTCTCATTCCTACCCTGAGGATGACTACGTAGATCGCATACGGTTCAAAAGGGATGAGTTAAATCTTTACTGCGATTTGTTTCTAACAATTACTTTATCATTATTATTCTAGGAAGAAAAAATGAAAATGCTTGTAAAGGAGCTCCTAAAACATGTACTCTACTGGAAAAGTTCCCTGAGACGACAGGATGCAGAAGAGGACAGGTACCAAGAGTCCCAGTGCCGGGGAGAACACAGTAACTTGTTAGGATAAGGACGTGCTGACCTTTTCAAAGAAATGCTTATTTCATTTGGCTGGATGACGCCTTTTTTTTTTACTCCCTTTTTAATAAACCATAATTTTATGTAGTTGACGTCAGAATTGAGGGTGGAAAATGTTCAATGTTTATCACTTTGTGGAAAATGTTGAGTGTTTATTTTTAGTTCCTTCCCAAAGAAATGAAATGTGAAGATCAGTTTGAAGTCTTACAAAGGCTCTAATCCAAATTGACAGTCATTTTGTACTGTCACTTTAATTTAGCAATTCCTCCACATTTTGATAAATGGCTGAACAGAGTGTTGTGTTTTCTATGCAGATCAAATATTCCATCATGCACCCTGGAACTCACGTGTGGCCTCACACAGGGCCCACAAACTGCAGGCTCCGAATGCACCTGGGCTTGGTGATTCCCAAGGAAGGCTGCAAGATCCGATGTGCCAACGAGACCAAGTATGTTTCCTCTGTCACATCTCTTGTCCGTCACCTCTGAGGATGGGTATTGATTACGACGAAGCTACGTTCAGTTGGATTATTCCCCTTCCTCTGTAGCTGAAGTGGACAGGAGCAGGGTGATGTTAATCCTCACTCTTTAATCTATATCCCCTCTTTGTGCTTAGTCTGGAGATACTGCCCAGTCCTGGGGCCACCCTCCTCTCTCCAGAGCCCTCATCTGGTGGAGGAGCCTTCTTGCTTCTCTCTGTAGGTAGACAGGTTTGCATTCAGAGTCAGCCAACATGTATTCAGCCCTACACGTTAGGCATCGTGCTTGTTGCTTTACAGTTTGCATTATTTATAAATACAAGAAGCCCTCTTCCTGAAAAAACACCCCATGATATTGACGTTTTGCTGTAGAGGAGACAGCATGGTGCAATGGAAGCCGGCTGCCTTTTTCAAATCCCAGCTCTGCCGCCTAATCCTGTGTAACCTTAGCCGGTTACTTAATCCCTTTGAGCCTCAGCCTCCTTGCTTAGGAAACTGGCAGCGATAATACCTACTTTGCAGGGTGGTTGTATGGATTAAATGGAATAATGCCTTCAGGCCACTTAGTCCATGTTCTAGCATCAGCAGGAACGTGCTAAATGTGAGATCTCCCTCTCCTGCCCCTGTCTCTTCCTTTCCTACTTACAACAGGTTTATTCATGACCTTGTGAACAAGCTACGCTTGCTCTGGCTTCTGTACCTGTAATGCTGATACTCCCTTCCCCTGGAACGCCTGCCTGTCTTTTCACCTATCCAAGATAAACCTATTACTAAGATCCAACTTAGTTTCGTAAAAATGAAACTTCTCTTCTTACAAGGTTTATAATGTATGTTCTCAATAATCCTGTTCCTATCTTCTATTGCCTTTTATTCAGTAACATATGTTAGCCTTAGCTCCACAATGAGCTGTATGTAAGCTCCTAGAGATCAAAAACCAAATTGTTACCTTGTTACGCATTTCTCGCTGTGCTTAGCAGAGGTCTGAGTGGAGGCTCAGTGTTCAAGGGTCTATAGAGTGGTTCATTTTGGTCTTGGCAGACACCCACCCTGGTCACAGCGCAGCAGCATGTGGTACTGTGGGAAATTCAGAGATGGATCAGATGTGGCCTTCCTCTGCCAGGCATGACTAGTCAGAAAGATAATACAAGGTGCCACGTGAGTCATCAGAGAGGCGCAGGTAAAAATGCTACAGATGGGTTGGTGAGGAGGGACTTTGCTTGCAGTTGAGGTTTGGGAATCTTGACAGTGGCGGTTTTTAAAGACAAGAAGGATTGGGACGTTGAAAGCTGGAGAAACACATTTTGGAACAGCATCTCTTAAAAGCACAGAGGCCAAAAATTACAGGCCACATATGAGGAATATGGAATGATTCAACAACAACAGTGTAAGGTACATAAAGAATAAGGTGGGAAAGTGAAAGTATTTTGGAAGCTAAATCATAGAAGCCTTTGAATACCAAACTAGTGGGATCAGATCTTTGTTAGGAAGTTATTGTGGAAGCCGTGGTGAATGCCACGGGGAAAACGGGCTGACGGCAGCCCACCAAAAAGGTAAGAAGGGCTGGAATTCGGGTGCTGGAAAGAAATGGAGAGGAAAGCGCACATGCAAGAGGAACTGTGAAGATGACCTGGGTGAACCTTGAGTGTGTGGTACAAGGGACAGGTGATGTCCAAGGTGATGCTGCAATTTCAGTCTTTGGTCATTAGGAGGGTGGTGATGCTTTAGCAAATGTCGGGAATTGGGGAGGCGTGAGGCAATTTCAAGGAGAGGAAAGTGAATTCAGTGCTTGTAAATATTTAATTGTTATTGGATTCTGTCATAGAAATATCCAGGAGGCGGCTAGAAATAGAGGTCTGGCACAGGTGGGGCGAGAATTGAAGTCTAGGGATAAAGATTTGAGAGTCAGGCTTAGCAAGAGTTTCTAGAGGAAGCTTGAGAGACAACTGAGAAATGAAGAGACTGCTTGGAAACATCTCCATTTAGAAGGCGAAGGAGAAAGGAGAACCAAGGAGGAGAGCGGGCAGGAAAGGGCAGAATTGGGTGGACCAGGGGGAGGAGTCAGGGATGGCTGGACAGGTGGAACTTTCTCCTGAGTTGGAGTGAATCTTGTCAAACCGCTGGGGACTCAGTTTGGGTCTGCAGAGTCTCTCGACCAAAGGGAAGAGGGGCAGGGACGTGGTGGGGGGCCCAGGGAGCTCAGAGAGGATGACATGGGAGAATGCTGGAGGAGACAGAGAGGGACAAGGCCAAGTCCTCGGGGATGAAATGAGAGCGTGAGGCAGGAAAGGCGCAGGAGAGCAGCAGGCCGCCTTCCTGAGCGCTGCTCAGGGTTTTAGGACTGACTGCTGCATCCGCTCACTCGCCCTCTCCCCTTCCTCCTGCCTTCCTTTCTGGTTCTTCTGTCCTCTATTCTGCTTGTGGATACTTGGAGTAAAATCACTAGGTAAAAATCCACTTGGGCACAGGCCAGGAGAGGGAAAGGTATGGAACTAATCCTGGTCTTCAGTGGCCTGAGTCAGAAAGAGAAAGTGCAGGTTGGAAGAAGGGATGTGGCAGTCAGGGAGGAGAGCGAGTGGATAGTGCCGGGCTTAAAAAAAGTCAGGGGGGCACTCAAAACGCGTGCTGGGCATGGTGGCACAGACCTGTAGTCTCCGCCACTCTGGAGGCTGAGGCAGGAGGATTACATGGGCCCAAAAGTTCTAGGCTGTACTGTGCCACCGTGGTGCCTGTGAGTAGCCGCTACGCTCCAGCCTGGGCGACCAATATAGCAAGACACCATCTCTGAAAAACAAAGGAAACAAAATGCAGGAGTGACGCTGGGAGACCTGCCTCTCCTCACATCTGTAGGTGCATCTTTCACCCCAGACTCCCACACGTGCCTTGTGACCATGCCGGATGAGAAAACAACTGCCAACCCCTCCCCTGAAGTTTCAAAGACGATTAGGTTAACTGTCTTCACCTGTCAGTGGCAGGGAATGGCTGGAAGCCCCGTTGTGCTGCTCACTCTGAGGGGGATCTTGAATAAGAACATTAACTTGGCAGCCCCTGGGTTTCTGCTGAGCTAAAATACAATGTACTTTGCGTAACAGTAAGGAGCTGCTGCTAACAATAATGTGCAGACGGTGTATTTTGCAAATTCACAGTGATTATTAAAAAGTGCTCGCCACCCACCTGCCTGTTACTGGGCTAGGAGACTGGGATGCTTCCCATCCTCTCCTCCCTGAAGAGCCAGGGAGCGCCAGGGCCCTTCGTCATCATGAATGCCACCAGCAGTCCCGCTCTGCATCTCTCTGACTGTTCTCGCTTTATGTCACGTTACATTCTCATCCTTAATAATTCTTGACTCGAGGGTGGTCGAGTCAGGCTTAGTCCTTCATTAGAAAACCAGAGATATGGGTCAGTGAAAATAAAGTGCTGTGTAATGCTTACAGTGAAAATAGCTAGGTATCTGAACAGGAGACAGCTTGTAAACACTGAGCACAGAGAGGGTGCCATATGAAATCTGGAAGTTCCATGCTGTGGTTGTGGAAATGCTGTTAGCGTGGGAAGAGAAACACACATACCAGGAAATCAGGTTTCCTGGTGCTCAGCCACAGGAAGCAATTTTTCAGAGCGTCTCAACTTCCAACAGAGTAGGTTACCTGTAGTATTTATGCATTGTAGTTCTCAGGTGTTAATAATCAGATTGCTATTTCCCCAGAGCTGCGAAATTCCTGCCAGTGTGTGTGCTGGTTAAATATTCCGTCTCTGCAGAGCATGGCACGGTGCCCTGGCGGTGACGAGCTGCCAGGTATGGAGCCTGTGTCACTACAAATAAATGATCATCTCAAATTAATAAATGCCTTCCAGTCACAAAGCTCATATATGCCCCTTGCATGTAATTAAGAAGCACAATTAAAAAGTACTGTTTTTGATCCCAATACCCAGAGATATTGCCCAGATGCTTCCCAATGCCTTTATATTCATGATGATGATGATGGTGATGACAGTAATAATATACGTTGTTCCAAAAATACAGTTGTGCCAAACACAGTTCTAAGCACTCTACGTAAATTAACTCATTAATCCTCACGACAATCCTATGTAATGAGGATTATTAAAATCCCTATTTTACACCTAGGAGACTGAGGCATGAAGATGAATAAGCAACCTGCCCAGGGCGGGTATTTGCATTAGGGTCCTGGGGCTGCCACGACAAATCGCCACAAACTGAGTAACTTAAAAGAACAACGTGTTATTCTCTCTCGGTTCCGGTGGCCAAAGCCTAAAATCGAGGTATTGGCAGGTTGGTTCGTTGTGGAGGCCACGAGGGAAAATCTGTTCCTCTGTCCCAGCTTCTGGTGACTGCTGGCAACCCTCCGTGTTCCTTGGTTCGGAGACACTTCGCTCCAGCCTCCACCTCTGTGTTCACAACACTTTCTCCCTGTGTTGTCTTCTCTTTTATAAGGACAC
Organism: Lepilemur ruficaudatus; assembly: GCA_963574885.1. Classification (NCBI taxonomy): domain Eukaryota; kingdom Metazoa; phylum Chordata; class Mammalia; order Primates; family Lepilemuridae; genus Lepilemur; species Lepilemur ruficaudatus. Next base: position 46,549 of record CAUYRT010089198.1, on the reverse strand, counting down.
TTATCATTGGATTTGGGGTTTATCCTAATCCAGCATGATGTCATCTCAAGATCCTTAATTACATCTGCAAAGATCCTTTCTCGAAGTCAGGTTCCATTCACAGGTTCCTAGTGGACATATCTTTTTTTGCGAGGGTGGGGGTGTTCAGCCCACTACAATATTAGAACCAGGGTTCGGTCCTAGACATTCTGGCTTGAAAGCCTGTGCTCCTAGCCTTGCTTGGGCTGTTTGGATTTTGATGTTGTTTACAAAATTAGGATCATGCTATACTTACAAGCTAATCACTTTGAGTGCTGATTTTCGTTTCCAGACGACTTGTGGCAGGTAGAGAAAGCAGCTGAGGAGTCTCCATTTCTGGGCCTTTTGTTTGTATCACCCCAGGCAGGCCATGCTTTGTGGTTTGTAAGATGAGCTCGTTAGCAGTTTTGATCCAGACCTGAAGAAGCTTGTGTCAGTGCATAAACACGCCCCCGGCAAGCGGGAATGAATTGTTATCTTCATGGAGTGGCTGTCTTGTGTGAGCTTTGGATGATTCCAGAGAGGAAATTATTCTTCCGAGTCTTCAAGAGGGCCTTCCAAAATATGCCGGTACCGTGCTAAGAGAATGAACAGTGACCTTGAAGCTCTCCTGCAGACTCAGCGTGATTGCCTGCAAATCCCCAGCCTGAAATGTTGGACAAGACTGATAGGTCGGCAGGAAAAGTACACATTGGCATTAGTGTCTCTTAGCAGCAGACTGAAGAAATGAATTGGCAATCAGTCATTTAATCCCTCTCTATATTGCTGTAGCGATAATGGCCTTTCTCCACATACCTCAAGTATTTTATAACGTGTGTTTGCATTAATCTCTCAAGGTTCCAATTAGGAAGACTGTATGAAAGTAATGCTAAAAATATTAATAGTGAGAGAGAGAGACTTCATTTTTTAATCTACCATGAGTTCTTCAGAGACAATGTTTGTTTTGTTTTGTTTTCCTAAGGTGTCCAAGAAGATAAAGTAAGTCTTAAAATTTTTGAGTCTTAAAATTTTGGAAGCTGTGAATTACTGATTCATTTAGAGCCAAATATTTCACCCCTTCTTCTATTTTTTCTTTTTTCCCTTTTTTTTTTTTTTCTGGCTATTTTTTCTGAAACTGTAGATCTTCTATGCCACAAAATTAACCCACCTTCCATCTGCACTGTGATGTGACCTTATCCACAGGTCACCGCTGAAGCCTGCTCCTCCGGGACTGGAGAACAAAAAGGGCATTTTTTAACTAGACGGGATGTTTCCTGAAGGTTTGTTTGTTATTGAACAGTGACATTTTGTCCTCTTTTTCATTTTAGCAACGTGGTGAATCAAACACATCAGTAAAGTGTCTTGACCCCTGTCCTCTCTGACACAGGTGTGTTTATAGCTCTTCCTACACACAGTTGCATAGAATGTGCACACATACATTTCTACACCTTCACAGGGAAAACTGATTGTGTTCCAAGCATTTGAAATGATTGTTGGGGAGTTGGGATCCATTTTTCTATGGAAACAGTCAATGATGTGGAGGCTCCTAGGGCAGCCTGCAGAAGCTTTTTAAGTAATGATCTCTGTTAACAGGGCTCTAGAACCAGTGACTATTTATTGCATAATAATGTGTCTATGGAAAAAATGCACCCTGAGTTTTTACTTCAGATTTTAGCATTCTGTGTCTTCATAAAAGCAGAATAACAGTGCTGAAGTCACATGACCTGGGTTCAAATCCTGGCTTTCCCTTTTACCAAGTACTTTAGACCTGCTAAGTACCTTTAGACAGTTTGCATAACCTTACTAAGCCTCCGTTTCCTCATCTGTAAAATGAGAACGGTAAAAGTATGTCTTTGTGTGGTTTTGAGTGTTAAAGTAATCTATATGAATTCACTCCAAGCTATATTTACAAAGTGCTATATGGAAAATGCACTCAGTATATTTGAGCTTTTATTATCCCCTTGTCTGATTGCTGCAGAAATGAGACTTCTGTCCTTTATGTTCCAGGGAGTGAGACCAAGCACTTTTTCAGCATTGGAGGTAGTTCTTGCAACTACCTGAGGCTTTAAGGACTTAGAAAAGAGGGTGAAATAGGAACTTGAAGGTGTGTGTGGCCAGAGCAGGTAAAGGATGGCACAGAGGGGGCACAACTCAACTGTGAGTTGTTAGGCCTGGGGCTGGGAGGGACGCTGGCAGGGAAGCAGGACAAGAGTGCAGCAGACAGCTGCCCCCACTCACGTCTCTCCTTTTCCTCCCCATGCCCCCACCCTGGAGCTAGAGACACTGGTGGGGCGGGAGTGGCATCCCATGTCTATAACCCTGCGAGTGTTGCTCTCCCGCTTTCCTTTTTTTTCTTCCTTCTTCAGCATTCTCGTCTGTATTCCAGATCCTTCTACTGCTGGTGACCCAGGGCCAAGAGGAGAGAATCAGAAGCTGTCTGTGTGTACTGGGACGGGGAAGAGAGGACAGTGCATTTCCCTTACAGCATGTGCCATGCCAGGGTTTCCAATGGAGTCAGAACTGGGGAATTTCAATAGCCCAGAACGAATAGAGCTGTGTTAGGAACCCTTATTCCTGAGCTCTCTAACCCTTTCCTGCATTCCACTCAGCATGTTTCAGTGCCTTGCAGGCCGCCTCAGCATAGCGTCTGCAGGAGCTAAAAATGTCCTAGGACCATGATCTTGGGCCAAAGTGTTGGGCTGTAACGAACCATGCCTAGTGGCTTTCTGCTTCTACCACTGAATCCCAGTATCACTGCAGGCATCTGAACTTGCTCCCACGTGATTGTTTTCCGTGAAAATGGCAACTATGTCCTTTGCCTACCTCAGAACGTTTTAGCAACGATGGCTGAGATAATATCTATAAAATGTTTAGGTGGAAGACTCTATATGCACCTAGTATCATTACTTAGCCTTGTTAATATTGACGGTAATTCTTTGGCAAAATTATAGTTATTAATTGTGTGCTACCGCCATTATATCATTGTCATTAATTATAATTATAAGAATTTGAGAAATTGAGAGATTACATAATATTGCTTTATCTTGTGACCAGATATCCTTGTATCTTTTGGCAAACGAGAGGTTTTCTTCTTTTAGTGGTAATCAATTCTAACAGGAAGCCCAATTGCCTGTTGGGGACGGACAGCAGCCCCCATCCCCCATCCTGCTCCTCTGGGTCCTGGGAGAAGGTCTGTGGCAGCACCTCTGGGTGGAGCCCTCTCAAAGGCCACTCTGAAGATCTTTCCTCCAGAGGACGGTTTCCGTGTCATAATTTGAGTGTAACTTAATCATATTTGATGGAACTTTGCTCATAAAGCAAGTGGCGTGAAAACTATTTCTTTGCATTCTAATGAGAGTCTTTCTTTGGTTTTCATTCAGAAGAGATCTAAAGACCTTTGACGCCTTTGTGCTCTGTCTCTTTTTGTAGTGTAACACCCGTCCTTTTCCAGGCAGGAGAGAGATCTCCAGTTAAACCCCGAGTCACTTCAGTCTGTACATGGCTTGGGTGAGGCTTTATTGTTCTTGCCTTTTCCTCTTTGAGATTAAGGGTGAATGTACTTTCAGTCATTCTGTCTCTGATGACTAATTGAAAGGTACCATTTTTTTAAGTATTAGGAAGAATCTGCATTAAAGAACCTACATTAATTAATTGAGTACTTTGCTATTTTCTGAGAAAAATGTATGAAAGAAGATGAAAGGGCAAATGAGAAGTATAACAGGCTACACTTACCGATAGAGTTTTATGATCCTAAAAATAAAAACAAAAAGCCACTTAGCAATCCTTTGGAATACCGCCCAGATTTCTTGTTTAAGAAACTGGTTAATTAATGGTTTACACTAATTCATATTTGACTTAATATATCTGAACAGCCACAGCCTGTGGTTCTTAAATTCTACTCTTACATGCACTCGTGTTCCCTGAGTGACTAGTGTGTTGCAATGCTAATAACTTTCCCCAATTCACAGGGAATTTAAATTAATGAATGAATGCTTGAGGCTTTTCTCCCATAAAATGTTCCTAAATATTTGGCTTTGTTATGCCTGTCAGAATCTAGTGAAAAATGTCATTTTGTGCAGACTGGAATTTTCTGTTTAGTTATTGTAATTACTTCCAGTATTTTAAGTAGCTTCTGGATTCCCTGACACCCAAAAGACTTTTAGAATCACTTGTCATTACTGTACAAAGTGTATTTCACAGGTCCTCTCGAGGTTTTGATATCTCATCCTCCTTGGAAGTTTTCAGTTTTCTCAAATGAAGGCAGATTTCATAAGGAATGATGCCAAGGTGATTTCTGGTAACATACCACTTCCCAAGATTTTGCCTGTCTTTATCTTTTCCCTGTTTTTCCTATATTTTCCTTCATTCTCTTTTTTATAGTCTCTGTCATTAATTGAATGTCCACTATGTGCCAACCATATGCTAATCCTCACATCAGCTTTGCCGATGAAGATGCAAAGTATGCTAAGGAACTCACCCCGCAAGAATTAAACACCAGGGACAAGAGGCCTCCTTTCCAAGACCATGACTTTTCCATTGAGCCAGACTGCTTCTCTCCCTCTGTCTCCTCTGCCACAGGCTCTCCCCTGCCTTGCCCTTTTTTCCTGTTATTTAACTGTGGTAAGATACATATACCATAAAGTTTCCCATCTCTCGTATTTTTGAGTGTACGTTCAGCGGCATTAAGTACATTAGTATTGTACAGCCATCACCATCATCCTTCTTCAGAACTCTTTCATCTGGTAACGTTGAAACTCTGTACCCATTAAACAGTAACTCCCCATTCCCCTCTTCCCCCCAGCTCCTGGCAACCACCCTTCTACTTTCTGTCTCTCTGAATCTGACTACTCCAGGGACCTCCTGTGAGTGAAAAAATACAGTATTTGTCTTTTTGTCTGGCTTTTTCAACTTGGCCTAATGTCCTCAGGGTTCATCCAGGTTGCAGCATGTGTCAGAATTTCCTTCCTTTTTAAGGCTGAATAATATTCCACTGTGTGACTATGCCACGCTTTGTTCACGCATCTGTTGAGGCACACTGGGTTGCTTCCCCTTTTGGCTGCTGTGAATAGTGCTGCTGTGCACATGGTGTCTGCCCTTCCTTTGAAAAGCTATCCCCCCGACTCCTTCTGCCTATATTGTAGGCTTGCACCTGTTGGCCGACATCGCTTAATCCCCCTGACAACACTGAGACTCAGGAAATGACAGCCTAACTGTATAGGCTGCGGATCACTTCGGTCCTTTTTCTTGTCAGTGTTTTACTTTTTTCTTTTCTTGGCTTTGCTTTTCTTTTCAAGTTGGGTTTTGCATGGTAACGAATGCATATTCTGTCAGTTGCTCCTGAGTCCATATATTTAAGTCCTTTGCTCTCCTTTGATGGAACTCCAATGGAACCCTTGAAACCTTCAGGGGAATTGTATCAAAGAGCCCAGCAATACATTTTGTTGAATGCAAGACATCAGGCTAGGTGTCTGAGAACAGCACACAAGGTGGAGGCCAAGGGGTAGCAGGAGTGGATGTTTGGTTTCCAACTTTAGTGAACATTTACCTTGCAAATATTCATTACCTTATCAGTTAATTTAAATAACTTGGAAGTTTTGTTGTCAGATTTATTCAATATGCCAGTATTTCCCACTGGGATGATTTGGCACACACATCCTCCCCCATCCCCCACATTTGGCGATGACTAGAGACACTTCCGGTTGTCGTGGCTCATGTGGAGGGTGTTACTGCTGTCTGGTGGGTGGAGCCCAGGGATGCCGCTAGACGTCTTACAGCCCACAGAGCAGCCCCACCACGCAGAATGATCCGGCCCAGATGTCAGTAGTGCTGAGGTTGAGAAGCCCTAGTCAACTTACGTTGATTAATCATCTAGTACAGAACATAAAAATACACCAATAATTTTCCCAAGGAAAACATCTTTATGATAATATGGTAACTTCAAATCAAGCTAGCATTTCCCTTGCTATAATTGTAACTATTTGCTAATCCAAGATATAAAATTTCAAATGATTAAGTGGAATTTTAGTATCTAATGAAAATTTCCTAGTAAAATTTTTATTTTAAAACAACATTTAATATATTGGCAATTAATATCTTTTAAAAAGAAGAAATCATTGGCATGGCTCATAAACCTCCTTTGGATTTGAAAAGCGTCATATAACCACCTCCTGCATATTTCTCTCTTGTTTTGTTTAGCCTAATATTATATTTAGATCTTCGTCTCCATACAGATCTCTTATGAGGGGGTGCTGGAGGCTCTAGGGGTGTTTTGCAGCATTGATTTAAAATATCCCGTGGATAACCCACTTGCATAGCAGATGACACTAAAAATATAAACAAAATTCATTCCCAATCTGCCCATTTTTCTCAGCCAGAATACTAGCTAGGAAACACCTAATTTAGTTATTCGCTTTCTGGTCACTGGGTTTAAGTAAAGACTCCTTTATTCCATAAAATAGGACTTGAACAAATGGAATGAGCTGAAAAGAATGTTTGGAGATGTGCAGACCCCAGGCCAGGGTTCCTGAGAGATGAGACCCACTCACCACCCACAGGTCTAAAGTAGTCTATAAGGGGCTGGGGAGGGCAGCCGTGGAGTCACTGACCAGGACGTCATCCTGTGAGAGCCCCCAGGGCGTGCGTTTGAATGTTTGCCTGATCCAAGCCTCTCTTAGGGTTGGATGGAGAATAATTGCAGGGCATGTAATAAGACCAGCGCACCCTCATCACCAGTCCCCTGCCCTCTGCGCATCTTCAGTGCTAAGCAATGAAAATTGATGTTCATAATAAGAATCCTGAAATTCTTCCTTAATCATCAAGGGAAAAATAAATTTGGGCTTGGTGTTCTGGTTATCTGGTTAATATCTCAAAGGTTATTGTAAAAGGTATTTCCTGCACATGGACCTGAGTTGATCCTCAGGCACCTGAGTCACCCAAAGCCGTACTCAGGAATCCATGTCTTTCTGTTGCAGGACCTGGGAGGAAGGCAAGGTGCTCATCTTTGACGACTCCTTTGAGCATGAGGTGTGGCAGGACGCTTCATCTTTCCGGCTTATATTCATCGTGGACGTGTGGCACCCGGAGCTGACACCCCAGCAGAGACGCAGTCTTCCTGCAATTTAGCAGGACATTCATGCAAGCTTGGAACACTAGAGAGAGGCTGCCTTCTGGCTCCATCTCCTTGGGCGTGAGGATAGAAGTTCGAACACCAACGCTCTTAATTTCTTTGACTTGCAGCCTGAAAAGCTCTAAGCCTCCTCCTAGGGTTAGAAGACACTAAAGGGAATATTTGCATTACCACAACTGATTTAGAAAACACCCTGCTGTGTTTCATCCCATGACAGCACTGGTCTTATGCCCATATTTAAGGTGAGCATTTGATAGCTTCTACCTTGCCAGCCAAAGATTTTTTTTTTGACATAGAATAGGTCTAAATCAGTGTACAATGAGAATGTATGTAGAAACTGTGAATGGATTGCTTTAGTTTGTAATTTTTGTAACTGTCTGTGCAGTTATATTTTTCTAGGGTAGCCAGACTAGTCTGTCTTCAAGCACCACTACTTCTTTGTTGATTTTAATGACAAGCTGTGTAAATGCTTTACCTCTCTGTTTAATGGTAGTATTCCTTGCGAACTCAGACTTCCCTCTTTTAATTCTTTTTAGTAAAAAACACTCATGAAAAAAGCAATTCTATTTTCCTAATACAAAAAAGGAAGACATCATCATGCCAATGTCTATGAACTGTACTGATCCCTACCCTTAAGTCTGTTTGCTTTTTTGTCTTCATTGAGGTCAAGATGCTTAATTTCTCCTCTCACTATTCTAATAGTGGAGATAATGTCAAAATCTTATTTCTCTCTAAAAGGAAATTTTTACACTAAAAAAGGCATAGAATCATTTTATATTAAGTTATAAAATACCACATTGTAAATGCTTTTAATGCAAAGTATTTGGGCTTGGGGGGAAAAGTCAAATTTATGGAAGTAAAAATTTTCTCTCAGGATTAGGCGGACTGGTAGCCGCTAGGGTGTCTGACTCCTGGCCGCTTTGCCATCTATGAGGCAGAGCCTGGGACTCCAAAGTGCCCTTTCCTATGATGGGTCCATGTGAGTGACAGGAAGACAGCCCTTTGGTCCTTGGGTTGATTCTCATCACAGTATTATAGAAATATTAAGGATGGCAGAATGGAAGTTCATCAAGAATGCTAGGATCTCTGTAGGGATGTTGAGATTGCTTCCCTCTTCAAGAGAGTTTGGAAGACTCTTCCATCTCTCTGGCTTAATAAACTTCTGCCATTTAAACCTCACTTTGAAATAACAATTATTATCCGTATTTGGTGTTAATATTACCCATGACATAGAAATAACCGTTGAAAAATGGTCTTGCCTGCTCATTCCAAAGGTGATCGAGTCATTAATTTAGTTAAGTATTAATGCATTAGATATTGTATTTTTTAAACCAAAGCTAACTAAAAACGTTAGCTGTGAGAATGTCATGATATTCATGCACTGAATTCTAAGCCAATATGAACAAAAATGCTGCAGAAATGGCACATAGGTCACCACATTTCATTCATAGGTAGAAAAAACTTGCACTTTCTTTTCAATCTAAGAACAAAGGAGGAGGTTTTCTTTACCTCATTTAAAAAACCGTTCTTCAAAATTGAAATTGGCCCTTTTTGCTTGACCTTAAGGACATTAGCTTTCAGTAGAAGAATTTGCAAAATATTTGTCCTGTTTCTTCCGTTTTTCTGTGTGTTCAAAAATCCCACTAAATCAGATGAAGAGGCATGGGAGGGAAAATATCAAAGTTAATTACCGAAGTCCAGAAGAGAATGCAAACTCTTGAAAAATAAAAAGTTGTTATGTCCTTCAGTATTTATTGAACGGAGGAAATGACTGACAAAGGGCAATACAATTCAATGTTCATGTAGGAACATTTGCGTCACTTACTGAATTTGGTTCTTATATGTATATTGCATATACATAAAGAAATTCATACTATAAGTTGTCATTGTTGAACCATCATCTTACATTCATGTAATGAAATTATGGAATAGAGTAAAAACTAGCTCTTAGTGAATATAATATGGTATTTAAAATCGGGCCACTACAGTAGGATTCTAAGTATTGCCAACTGAAAAGCTAGAAGTTATTTTTACTGTTGCAAAGTGTTGGCAATAATTGACTCCAATAGCATTGTAAATACTTGGATCCCACAACTATTTTATAAACTCAAGCAATAAAATGGATTTTCTAGTTCTCTTTAATTCTTTATTCTCTTACCTATGTCTTGGTCCGTAAGAAAAGTGTTTCAGTCACTGCATTGGTGGAATTATTTGAGTGTTATTATTTTGTGATTTGAAATGTCTACACAAAATGAATTGGTTTTATTTATACTGTGATGCAATTATTTGAGAAATATTTTTAATTCTATTTCAATTTTATTTCTCCAAGGGTATAATATAAAAATTACTTCTGTTATTCTCTACCAGTAGGAAAAAAATTAAAACATTAGATCCATTGAGAAAGAGATATAATAAATGGTTAAGACTAGTAATAATATCTATCAGGGGGGATTATGGCCAGTTGAATCACCTCTTTCCTTTGAATAATTCAGCTAACAAATTAACCCTCCCAAATACTGGAAATGTAAAGTCATATTTTACTGGCCATTATCAACTAAAATATTTTTTGTTTGACATTGAGCACCAACCGGCCATACTAATAAATGCCCATGTCATGCACATGGCTGGGCAAACAGGAGACATCTAAAAATATGCACTGGTCTTGGGAAACATGGCACAAGTAAGGGTATCATATCCTGTGATATCTGTTTATTTTATATCTGATTTCCTAGTTGGGGACTCCATTTCTAAGGAGAATAGATAAAGAAATAAAATTATCTTTGGCATTTCATCCTGCATTTCTAGTCTTCTCTTATTTCAGTACTTGCATATCTAGTCATCCTTTTGGGTCTTCCCCCATGATTGAGTGTTTATCACCAACAGCCATGCCCTTTCTCTATACCTTTAATGGTTTCAAGCGGGGTGGGGTGGGCAGGAAGGGTTAAGTGGTTCAGTGGCACTTTTCTTTGCTGTAGTGACCCAAGTGAGGCAACTTGAATGGATTCGTTAATCATTGACATGTGTTTTCGATGCGATGTCTCCACTCTGCAGACACACACTGTACTAATGGGTTCTCAGGCTGCCTGTGGGAACTCATGTTGCTAAGATGAACTAATCATATTTCAAATTGTATGTGTCTTCTTTTAAGGTCATGATAGTCAGCTGATGGCCTCACACAAGATGTGATGTCAAAATCATTTTTTGCAAGATATCAAAATAAACAAATTCTGCAAATAGCCAGGCCTATGAGAACATGCTCTTAGGCTGAACAATTTGATGCTGGTGATGAAGTCAAAGAAAATAATTCAATAAGAATGGATATTACTGGAGATAGTATTGTCTCAGGGCTTTGCACTACATTAAACTTGACAATTGTGTCTGCACAGTTTAACTCTGATGTATTTACTTGGAAATGCACTTAATCTTAATTTTCAAAAACTGAAGAGGGTCCCTGTGTGTGACCTCAGAAAAATCCTTGTCCTAATGCAGTGTGTGCATCAAATTAATTTTTCATTTTTCCAGTTCATTTAATATCATAAATATGGAGGGAAGGAGAATCTTTTTTACATAGATGCCTTGCATCATCCTCCAGTCCCCTCACTGAAAAAGAAAGTATCTCTCAAGTCTTTGTCCAACTCTGGCTGCTCAGACCAATGGCTGATGACAGTCATTGCTGGGGTCGGGTGTGGAGGACCTCGTGTCAAGCGGAACACACGTGTCTTGTGGGTCAGTTGCACATGTGCTTCCTGGGTGGCTGATACCACTGAAGGCCGGTGTGCAGGAGCATTGGGGTGACTCAGAGTTCAGTCCAGAGCCAGGAGTGGCTGAGTGTTGTCATTCTCTCCCTTCTCCTCATGTTTCAGGGTCCCAGCTTCTACCACAGACTGAGATCTAACAAGAGGAGAGGGAGAAAGGCACAATTACAAGCAATTCGTGGTGACAACAATTTTGGAACCTTGGGGACATTTGGACTTTATAGTCCCCTTTTTAATAAGATACTAAAAAAAACTACGTTGTTTTTCCCTTTTGCATCTGTTTTTCTTACTTGTGTTTTCTATATCACATTGTTATGGAGAGAAGCATTTTGGAGTCTTAGATTCTTTTTTGCAGTAAGTAACCTCTTCTGTTGATAGAAGGGACACGTGTATTTTAGTCACACTCTGCCCCAGTGTCTAAACATCCAGTGGATCTCGAGATGTATACAGTCAAATAAATTTTGCCGAATTTTCAATGTTTCAGTGTACTTTTTAAACACTTTGTTTCTCAAAGTCATTGGAAATTATCATGCATGATGTTGTGACCATCAGCTTTGGGATCAGATGGTAAAGTTGGGCTCTGCCCCTTCCTGTTGGGAAGCTTGAAGGAGTTCTTGAAACTCTCTGGACCTTTATTCTCTCACCTGTGTAACAGAATATTACCTACTTCCTACAATTGTTAAAGACTAAAACTAATAATATATATAAAGCATTTGCATGGAATTATAGTTAAAACATATGGAGTGTTCTTATCACCATTATTGCAAGAGTATTAGGGATCTTTAGTTTCTGATGTATCCTTTTATATTGGAGTAATAACAGTTTTTTTCCTAAGTTTATAAAATGGACTAAAACTGAAATTGTTTTCCATCTTACAGAGAAAAGTTTATAAGAGGTATGCATGCAGCAGGTATTTAATAAATGTTCATATACTAAAGTTATTCAAAACATTAAGAAAATGATTAGATTGTTCAAATAAGCAAAATTCACATATATATGCAGTAAAATTGTTAGTAGACCCGGGTTGCCCAAGCCAGGCACATTCCAAAAGTCTTCAAGACTGGCCTTTGGGCTGGGCACAGAGGCTCACACCTGTAATCCTAGCACTCTGGGAGGCCAAGGTGGGAGGATTGCTTGAGCTCAGGAGTTCAAGACCAAACTGAGCAAGAGTGAGATCCAGTCTCTACTAAAAATAGAAAAATTAGATGGGTGTCGTGGCACGTGTCTATAGTCCCAGTTACTCAGGAGCCTTAGGCAGGAGGATCACTTGAGCACAGGAGTTTGAGCTATGCAGTGAGCTATGATGATGTCATTGCACTCTACCCAGGGCAAAAGAGTGAGACTCTGTCTCCAAAAATAAAGACTGGCCTTTGAATGGCTCCTCTGAGCCCTTAGAATATCCTGCTTGGTAAGAATGTCTTTGTGTATCTGAGATTTTGAGTCATGCCGGATAGTTTATGCGAACAGTGTGATTTGCAGTGAATGCCAGTTTTTGTATGCCTGGACTTTAGGTCACCCTGTATCAGTTTGACCTCTTTGGGCCAGTGGGGTGGGAGGAGGCTGAAGACTGAGTAGCTAAGGTCAGTCACAAAAGCACTGCGTGCCTATGTGACTGACCCCACAATAAATACCCTGGACACCAAGGCATAGGTGAGCTTCCTTGGTTGATGACACTTTGTACATGTGACACATCATTGCTGAGAGAATTAAATTATATCCATGTGACTACTGGAAGGACAACTGGAAGCTTGCAGCTGGTCTTTCCTGGACTTCAACCCATGCGCCTTTTTCCTTTGCTGATTGTAATCTGTATCTTTCTCTGTAATAAACCGTAACTGTGAGTATAACAGCTTTTTATGTCCTGTGAATTCTAGTAAATTATCAGACATAAGGGTGGTCTTGAGAACCCCAACACAATATATAATAACACTGATATTTGTTAGGTATGCACCTGGTGTTGCTCCAAGAAGTTCTTCACATATATTAACTTAATTCATTTTCACAACCCGAAGGGATAGTGCTGTTATTGTCTCCATTTTACGGAGGGGAAAAGCTAAGGGACCAAAAAGTCAAATAACATAGGGAAAGCGACGCAGAGAGTGGAGAAAATGACAGGTTTATTACCAGCACACAGCTCCTGGGTGTACCTAAGGCCACGGAGCTGTTTAGCTAAAATGTTTAGCATTTCTTCCACCTCACCGTAAAAATAATTTTTTCCCGAAGATTATTTCCTTTCAGGATATGTACATACTGTAGAAAGGATAACATTAAGAAATAAAGAAAAAATTAGTACAATTGTCTCAGAACAATTGGTTAGTACTGTTAAAATCAATCCATTCAAACAGTCCAACTTTACACACCAAGTTGAACCTTTAAAAATGAAATGGATTTATTTACTGCTGGGATGGAGCAGAGGAAGGGAGCCCCAGTTACTAGTTTATCCTGAGATCTTTGACACATTTCTTATGCATATCTTTCTTTGTTTCAGTGAAGGGCCCAGTGTGTACGGAGAGGGAAGGGTGTAGATTTCTATAAGGAACAGAAAAGTGGAAAACCCAGAAGGCATTACAACAAACAGCAAACATGAAGAAAACCAGCTGAGCACAATTACATGGGCCACCTCCCTCCAACACCTTAGATAGCTGCTTACCTGCTTTGCCCTGGGGACCTTTGTGAAAATGGAGGATATTGAAGGCCATCTACTTTTAGAGACCTTAAACTGTATTTCTCATCTTCTTTCATGTGACTTCACTTTATTTCAACATGGCATGTGAACCACAGCCACAGAGTTCTTAATAGAAGGAAACTTAATGACTCATCTAGACCAACCCGGTAAGAAATCTTCAGTAAGGGGCTATGTAGCCTCTTCTTGAACATATACAACTTGAGAAACCTGCTCCTTCACACACCTAACGGGGCAACTCTGCCAGAAAGTTCTTTCTTACATTGAACTCAAATGTGCCCTTTTGAAACTTCTATATACTATTGTATTTCTGGTCTGGCTCCTGGAGCCACCAGAATATGTACAAGTGCCTTCTGGCCCTCCCAGGCCTCTTGCTCAGGTCAGTCAGATTCCTCTTGTGCCACAGTGTCTAAAACTTTGCATGGCCCTGTTGAGGTCATCTAGAATTGCATTAGCCTTTCTGGCACTGATATAATACAGCCAAATGAAAATTTGGTTGTATCTACACATGCTGCAGTTAACACATTTCTCTACCATCTTAAAGGTGCTTGGTCGAGTACTGAATCTCATCTTTTTTAAGTTGCCTCATATTTCCAACCTATCTCTATCCTTTCAGATCTTGAAATTTGTTATCCACTCAAATTATTATCTATGATTTTAATGAATATTGGATTTGTTTCCAAACTTTCCCTTCCCCCTATTTTAGGAGCCACTATGGGGGAAAATCAACAAAGTCTCAAATAATGAGTTTTCAAACAATCATTTGTTCACAATGACTCATACTAAGAAATATTTGTGAGCATCTCCTACTATATGCCAAAGACTGTGAACAAATGTACAGAAACCTTCATTCTTTTGTGGAAACACTGCTTCAGTCACCCAGCCATAGATCTCCAACAGATGTGGGTCACTGTGACAGACATCCAGTTACTCAGACAGATGAGAGGTAGTTTGGGAGAGGGAAGGTGTTAGCTATGGAAGGAAAGGAAGGAAGGGAAATCTTTCACAGAGTGACATCATTCACAGTCCTTGTTAAGGGGACTAATTTTCACTCTCTCCTCCACATAAAGTCAAAGTGGGATCTAGGTAACTTCTTTCAATAGATGCACTGGAACAGAGACCCAGAGTGAAGGCTCTCTTGTCTCAACAAAAGAATCATATGCCTTGGTTGAATAGTGGTGAGGAAAGGACAATTCTGAGATATGGGAGCATGAGGAACCAAGCATCACATTTTTTTCCTGGTCTACATTTTCCCTGATGACAATAGCCTTTTTATTTTCAAAATGACATAATTCCATTTATGTGGTCACACAATGAACATTTTATATAAGTAACACACTATATTATGAAGTATTTGAAATTTATTGAAAAAAATAGAAAGCAAATGTTATTTTTCAAAAAATCCAGAAAAAAATGAAGTCAACAAAAACATCTTTCTTAAATCTTGCTATTAGTCCATTTAGCTGAGTCAAAATACCCTCTGAGAAAACTGACCAACTGCTCAATGATAAAAAATCCCTCCACCACTTCTAAACAGAGTGCTTAGGAATTATCCATTTAGTACATTAACCATGGATAAGGCATTGTCTTGAGGCTTTGTTGTCCAGATCACTCTTGGTAGTAATCTCTCCATTCGGTGACTTTTCCTTCTCACAAGAAGCTTAACACATCTGCTAAAGCAAACATTTCTCATGGGTTCTCTTTCCAATATGAAAGCCAACTTAATCCCAAGGGCAGGCAAGGCAGTGATTTATTTCAGCCACCATTATCTCAGGTAGCAGGCAACCCTAACAAGGCTTCATTTTAGCCTTAATAGCCACATTCTGTTTTCCTGCTATTTTCTCTTTCCCTTCCTCTCTCCCTCTCTCTCTCCTCACCCCTCCCCCAAAATTGGAACTTTTCCCACTTCATGTCATTATATTATTAAAGATCTATGGCTGTGGTTTAATTCTTACTGATTCCATTGGTGATAAAATTCCATGAGGATGAAAATGGAAAACACTGCCCATCAAAATACCAATGACATTTTTAACATAAATAGAAAAAATAATCCCAAAATGTATATGGAAGCACAAAAGACCCAGAATAGCCAAAGCCATCCTGAGAAAAAAAGAACAAAACTGGAGGAATCATATTATCTGACTTCAAATTATACTACAGAGCTGTAGTAACCAAAACAGCATAGTACTGTCATAAAAACAGATACATAGACCAATGGAACAGAATACAGAATCCACAAATAAATCCACACATCTATAGTGAAAGTATTTTCACCAAGGTGCCAAGAACATACATTGGAGAAAGGACAGTCTCTCCAATAAATGATGTTGGGAAAACTGGATATCCATATGTAGAAGAATGAAACTAGACACTTATCTCTCACAGTACAAAAATTATCTCTCAAGTACAAAAATTAAATCAAAATGTATTAAAGACTTAAATCTAAGACCAGAAACTATGAAACTGCTAAAAGAAAACATTGGAGAAATGCTTCAGGACATTGGTCTGGGCAAGAGCTTCTTGAGTAATACCCCAAAGCACAAGCAACCAAAGCAAAATTGGACCAATGGGGTCACATCAAACTAAAAAGCTTCTGCACAGCAAAGGAAACAATCAACAAAGGGAAGAGACAACCCACAGAATGGGAGAAAATATTTGCAAATGACCCATCTGAGAAAGGATTAATAAGTAGAATATATAAAGAGCTCCAACAACTCAAGAAGAAAAAATTAAAAAATGGGCAACAGATCTGAATCGACATTTCTTAAAAGAAGACAAACAAATGGCTGACAGGTATATAAAAAAATGCTCAACATCATTAGTCATCAGAGAAATGCAAGTCAAAACTACAATGAGATATCATCTCATCCCAGTTACAACGGCTTTTATCAAAAAGACAGGCAATAACAAATGCTGGTGGAGATGTGGAGAAAGGGGACCCCTTATACACTGTTGTTGGGAATGTAAATGAGTGCAACCATGACAGAGAACAGGACTGAGGTTCTCAAAAACCTTAAAATAGAACTACCATATGACCCAGCAAGTCCACTGCTAGGTATATATTCAAAAGAAAGTAAATCAGTATATCAAAAACAGATCTGAACTCCCATGTTTATTGCAGAACTATTCACATAGCTAAGATTTGGAATCAACCTATGTGGCCATCAATGAATGAACGGATAAAGAAAATGTCGTATATATACACAATGGAATGTTACTCAGCCATAAAAAAGAATGAAATCCTGTAATTTGCAACAGCATGGGTGGAACTGAAGAACATTAAAGTGAAATAAGCCAAGCACAGAAAGATAAATATTGCATGTTCTCACTCATATGAGGGAGCTAAATATTAAAATTATTGATCTCATAGAGATGGAGAGTAGAGAGTAGAATGATGTTACCAGATGCTGAGAAGGGTAGCTGGGGGGGGGGGTGCAGATAAAGTGGAGATAATTCATAGTTGCAAAAATATAGTTAGATAGAATAGTGTTTGATAGCACAACAAAGTGACTATAGCCAACAATAAGTTATGATATACTTTAAAATAACTAAAAGAGTGGAATTGGAATGTTCCTAACACAAAGAAATGATAAATGCTTAAGGTGATAGATACCCCAATTACCCTGATTTGATTATTACACATTATATGCCTGTAGCAAAACATCACATGTACCCTATAAAGATATACAACTATTATGTACCCATAATAATTAAAAATTTTTAAAAAATGTAAAACATTGGCCATGATTCAGTCCATTCTGCACAGACCTACAACTGGATTGACAGTTCTGCTCTTAGGCAGAGGTTTATGTCCAAAACTTTATCTAGCTCCTTTATCTCAACAGCTAACAATCACCTTATGAACCAATGAACTGCGATTGCCTGCTTGAGCTACATGGACTCCAGTGAGAGCTCAGGAACTCTGCTCTCCGACCCCAGGTGTTCACCGATAGTCACAGAGGGCCAGGGCTATAAGGAGCCTCAGAGGTGATTCAGTCAAACCCTCATCTGAATCAGGTCCTACCCATTCATTTTCCGAGACCGTCCTAGTGAATTTATCAGGAGATATCCGACAACACTGGTTTTATTTCTTAAAGTCAACAACAGACTTGGTTTTGTGATATAGGACAAAATTGTCTATAATCTTAGTGAGCCTATATAAATCATGGTTTGGGTGTGGCAAAGTCATAATAAAGCCATAAATAAATTAAGTCATAATAAAGTCTCATGCAACCAAAATGTTTGTACCTCCATAATGTCCTGAAATAATAATAATAATAAAAAAAAGACTTCTGAACAGAAAGTAAGGTTTTAAAAAGGATATCTGTAAAGAATTTTAAGTAATTCTATTCAGTTTTTTTTTTTCCTTCCAGTAACTTCGAGGATCAAGGAATCCCCCAGAGAAACTCCACCACTGACTTGTGGTCTGGGGCAAATCCGCCTCCTCACGTGTAGAGTGGAGATCCGACAGCGCCTGCGTCCCGGGGTGGAGGCAATGAGGGTCGGATGAATTAACGCAGGTAAGGCATTTAGACCCGTACCGGCTGGGTGTACACGCTCGTCTTTCTAGCTCTTCTTACTCTTCTACATTTATAGTTAAGAAAGCTGGAGTCAGGAGTATTTAGTTCATTTACAAATTTAGCCACAAAGCATGACTTGAACTCAAAGTTCGCATAGCCCCATTAGAAAACTTACAATTGTGAGTACTGGTACATCACGTAATCTGATACCAAATGAAAAACTGGAATTTCAAAATGGATGAAGACTAACATTTTAAAAATTAAAAATAAGGGAAGAAATTATTCTACATGAAAGCTACCCAATTAAGTATTGCTTTACTTAATATCTTGTAATTTTAGAAGCAACGCAAATTCCCATCTGCTTAACATTATTTATGTAGCTTTCAGTACTTGTAGTTGTTTTCAACTGTGTAAAGCTATGTGGGGTATCTCTCTACTGCAATGCCTTCAGTAATGACCTTGATAAGGAATCTTAAGGGTAAATATTTGTATGACATACATTCTTTTGTTCAGCTACCAAACTCTTCACAATTAGAATCATCCTAGTAGACAACATGACTTTACTCACTGGGAACAATTAATGTTTACTGAAGCTGATGAATAAAATTTTATTTAAAAAAATAGAAGCCTAAGTATTTCTCATATAAAGCAGCAAATATTTTCCCTAGTAAAGCGAATAAATAAAAAATAAACGTCTCTTCACTTTGACAGTAAAATTTGCCATAATTTACTGAACTGTAACTCTTTAAGGACACCAATCCAAAGAAAAATAAATATTCTATTGTTTTTGAAGTGGACTATTTTTAGAGTGAGTCAGACATCAACTCATAGCACTTGCTTATGTGTTCTGTAACTCAAATTTGAAAACGTATAATGTAATTCTGAAATGTGATGGGCTTGGGCCTGTGTTTATCATATGACAAGGAAGGAAGACCTGAAAGAAAACATGTGCACCCTCAGAGAGGGTGGAAACAGGTTGCCTTCCTGAAACGCTGCACTGTCCAATACAGAGCCCTGACACAAGAGGCTACTGAGGACTTGAACTTGGGCCCGGTTCAATGAAGATGGGCTGTAAAGGTAGCGTACACACCAAATTTCAAAGACTTAGTATGATAAAAAGGAATGTAAAATATCTCATGAATATTTCTTTAAATTACATGTTACAATTATAATATTTGGATACCTTGGGTTAAAGAAAACATATTAAAATTAATTTCACCTGTTTCTTTGTAGCTCTGTAATGTGGCTACTAGGCAACTCAAAATTACGTATGTGGCTTACATTATACTTCCATTTTACAGCATTGGTCTAGAGCCTCATTTGCTCCATTATGCTGTGGCTGAGCCTAGAATATTCTACTAATCCTCACTGAGAAATCCATAGTCATGGTAAAGAGCCTCGGCAACAATGCCATTGTCTGTCGTTGGTGACATTCACTGTTCTGAGCCCTTTCCAGGTGTTAACTCATGTATCCTGAAAGCCCCACTTGCCGTGAGAGCCAGGCTCTTAGTACCACTGTTGTTTGAACCCTAGCTAGAAAGAAACTTGGTTGGACTCCATGCGTCCATTATCATTTAGACAAAGGTGAAAATGTACCTGTAATTTTATCTCTAAAAAAGTAAATGTGAGTAAAACATCAGGAATTAGCGATTGCCTGTGCTCTTTCCATTCTTCAATGTATTTGCTCATGCTGTTTTTTTAACCAAAACATATATTCCTCTCACTTTTTTGGTCAGGCCAACTTTGCCTGGTTTTTAGGAGCCCTGAAGAACAGGTAGCTTTCTCTGCCCCTTACTATCAGTTTCCCTCTTCTGTAAGGTAGGACCCAGCGCAAACTGCTGTTGTAACATGTAGTGCAATATAATGAGTGTTCCCCTCCAAGTGTAATGTCTCTTAATAAATCATGCACTTCTTGATGAAAAAAAGCTTCAGGAAGAAGTTTAAACTTCTTAAATAAAAATAAGAATTTTTTTAAACATACAACAAAATTAGCATTAACTTCATGTTATGACTACAGATGTTTATTGCTGTTCATCATAAGGGCCCTTTAAAGGTTGGATAAACTGAGGCAAGAGTACTAGGCCAGGGGTTAGGTACCGCTTCTCATCACTCACGTCACTAGCTTGCTGTGTCACTATGGAGCAGCTCACTCAGCTTCTCTGATCCCAGGTAAAATGATGATCTTGGACAGGATGACATTTTTAGCCCCAAGTTGTCATGAATGCTACCAGACTGGGTCACCATCACCATTTGTTCTTGAAAAGAATTAGATTTTATTTTTCCAAATTATATGATTCAGACTTTACGCTAGTTTGTTCGAATAGTCCAAGTACCTCTCCATCTCAACATTTGTTTTAACCTCATTCTAGAAAAGCATAGAAATACTAAAAATGACAGAAGTTGTCCAAACATGGAAAGCCTTCCGCGAAGTTAGTGTGTGCCCAATACATTAGGTTTCATGAGTTGAAAATATTTACCTTTTAAGAATATTTTTCACTTCCATAGTCTCTACATTTGAATTCAAAACTGCCGAGTGCTATTTAATAGCTATTTTTCCTGGGCCCTTGTTAAAAATGTTTCAGTTTATTTAAAGTACTGTATTGCTACAGGTGTCTGCCCTCAGGCCATGTTTCCTACTGCAGAGAGGAGTTCCCACCAAGCTCTTTCAAACCTGATCTGTCACCAAGGGTATTCCACATGTTCACAAAAGTTCTAATCAGCACTCCGTAACTCTTGTTTGCTGTGTCTGAAATCAGTTTGAGATTATTTTGGAAAAGAAGATTTCAATATACATTCTATTTGGATATTTTTAGAATTATCTCCAGGACAGTTTTCCATCTCCACAGCCATTCATCATCATCAACTGCCACAACTATTTCTTGAGCATTTACTATGTGCCAGGTTTTGCACTAAGTATTTAGCCTGCATTATCTTTGTTTAGTCCTCACGATAATCGTCTGAGATGGGAATTATAATTCCATTTTGCAGATCAAGAAAACTGAGACTCCAAGAAGTTAATTAATTTCCTCAAGATTCTACTTTTAGTCATGGAACTAGAATTGGAATCCAGATCTGATTCTATAATCCACATTCTTAAATGCCATACCTTGTGCTATTCTGTGTGAGAAACACCTACAACTTAGTAAGAAACCAAAGGGCATAGACTTGTATATTCATATCATCCTATGTTAACATTCAAGTTCCCACAAAAGAATTTCTCCCATTGATATTAATGAATCCAAGAGCTGGCATAATCATCATCTATTATTTATTTTAAAAATTACTTTAGGCACAGTGAATGAAATCAGAAAATAGATCTTCATTGAGGAAAGAAGTGTTCTAAGAATTATAGGTTATGGAATCATATTTCCAATCTCTAATTATCAGCACGGTATTGAGTAATACTTTAAAATCCTTTCTTCTAAATGTCCCGCATTCACCCAGATAGCTGAGAACACCTGTACAGAGCTGCAGCCAGTCAATGCTGAAAGCTGATTAGAGTGGAGAAAGGGAGGAGATGAGAGGTAACCGAGAACAGAGTTCAGCTGCCGGAAGACAGATCAGCCCAGGAACTCGGAGCCGGGGGGCAGGAAGGGCAGAGGGAAGGGAAGGGAAGGCCACGGTGGGAACCAGCAGCTGCAGTTGGCCGTGCTGCTTCCTTTACTCACAAAGGGGTTTACTGTTCTCTATGAAACTCTGCATTCCTGCCCTATTAACTCACCACCTCAGCTTTTTATACATAAAATGAGGATAGATGATTGCATATTCTCCACAGAGCTACGAAAGATAAAACATTTAACAAAGCACTTGAAGCTCTTTGAAGGAGAAATTATTTAAGCTGCAAGTATTTATCATTTTACTAACACTTCCCTAAGTATGATCTTTCTGAGCATAAACTATTGATACTCTGCCTCATCCGACACACAGATAGCCGTGCTTACCCACTTGCAGAAAACCAAAGAAAAGACTTAACAGCAGAAAATAAACACACAGCAGTAGATTATTCACATTAAAAACTTATTCTTAATTTTACTGAGCAATTTACCAAATGATTCCCTTAAACAGAGTCACCCTAGTACTCCTGAAGTGTGAGAGTATTCAAGGTCATAACTAGTGTGTGTTGTACCTAAATCCTTCATAGGAACCCCAGGTGTCAGTGTGAGATCTGTGGACGTTTTAGGGGCCAATCTATAGCTGAACCAGTCAACTGTCCTTGCAATCATTCAATATTTGGTGCATGCAGGTGTATTGAGTTTTATTACATGCATTTTGATGTGGGTTCAAGTGTTCTGAGACAGCCAGAAGGAGCATTAAATTCATGCATTTCTAGCATGCAGATATTTCTGGAAAGTTCTTTCCTACTACCAAACATAACTTAAAATAGCAACACAGAAAATGACTGCAGGTGCTTACCCGACCTGCTTTGAGAAGAGTCATCGTTCATTAGACTTAGACTGGCACAAAGAGCGGCCAGTCAGCTTCGAAGCATCCCTGACTGTTACATTCCCTCTGAAACCGAGGTGCACACCCCCTGGAGTTACTTTGGTGGAACTAGAATATGATGCTCTGAAGCAGGTAGAGAAATGCCCGAAGCTGCCAACAACTGAGAAAATGTTGATGACTCTTTCGTTCCTTTCATCTGCAGGATGAGTTTGAAAAGGATAGCCAGTGTTGTTGATAAAAACTACCTTTCATGGTTCTGTGTTTTAAGTAAAATGACAGTATATAAATGGATCTTTCTTGCTATTACTAGATTAGCCTGAATGAAGATCTATTTTCTTCCTGAATATCTGTATCTTCCCCACTCGAGATGGGGTCTGGGGAACGGTGTAGTGCATGGAACGGGTGATGCAGGAAGTTGCTTTGCAACTGCCGTAAAGACAGCGTAGAATTTGGGATGGCCGGGATGGGAACGGACATTCAAGATGGTAGTGTGAGCAAAAGCAAATGCCCACAGAAGGTGCTCCATAAACCACTGCAGAATGAATGAACAAACATGTGAGTACACAAATAGTGTGAAAACAAATGTGATGTAGGAGATAGCATTCTACTTGGAATGAAGAGGACTGAGCTTAAAATATTTTGCCACCTACCAGCTTGGTGCTCTGGGGTAAGTCATTTAAATGCTCAGTCCCTTAGGCACTCTATCTATAAGATAAGGATCATAACCTATTTTTTATCTAGTTTAAATATATATATGTATGTATTTTTAAATTCTCAATACTTGAGTGGCTCAGTTTTCAAGAACCGTCTGAACGAGTCCAGGGAACATCTGCAATCCAGTCTGGCATGTGGGCGATGACTATACTCTAAGACTTTGCGACTCAAAGTGTGGCCCCCAGGCCAGCAGCATGGGCATGGCCTGGGAGCCGGTTAGAAATGCAGATTCCCAGGCCCACCCCGGACCAAAATCTGCATTTTAACAAGATCTCAGTGCTTCGTGTGCACATTAAAATTTTCAAAGCTTTGCTCTAGAGCAATCAACAACTCACACACAGGTAAGAAATATCCCAGGCAAGTCAGAACTGTGCCTTATGGAATCAACAAATATTTATCAAGCCCCTACTAGTGCTGGGCATTAGTCTAGGTGTCGGGCCACAGGACTGCAAAAAGCAGATAAAGCTCTGTTTACAGAGCTGGTGGGGATGGACATGGACCATGAACAAACACACAAGCAGATGGGACGTTTAGGAAAATGTCAGTGCTGGGAAGCAAATGAATCCGGGTGATGTGGTAGGACCCGGAGAAAGTGGATCATGGTGCTTTAGGGAGGACGTGCCTCCCCCATGATGAGTGGCCAGCAGTGTGATGCATCTCTAGAGGGGCCAGTTACCCCACTCATTCTGTCTTCCACCTGGAGCGAGAATTCAGCGTTCCCTTTCTGCTGCTGAGTTACCTTCTCAGCTCCTGCATTTCAACACCTCAGTTCATTATTCAACAGCAAAGGTGTTTTAGATCTACAATTTAAGCTGCATGAGGGATCACTGAAATGCACACTGGATCATTGTTTTACTTTGGTTCAAATTAAAGGTTATTTTCAAAGTTTTACATAAAAGTCAGATTTTGCAATAATACATCCAGGTCAGTAGCCTGAACTATGATTTTAGTCAAATACTGAAGACTAACCAGGGTGTACCCAAATTAGGTAAGTTTTTACAAGAATATTTTTATTAACATTGGCTTCTCTTTGTTCCTTCTTTCCTTTCTTCATTCTGTACTCAAGGAAATGTACGGTGCATTTATTTTGGCCTGCCTCTGGGCTAGGCATGAGAAATACAGCTAAGCAAAAGGCAAACATGCCAACTGTCCTGGTGAGTCCCTCTTTCCAAAGCTAAGGCCCCTGTCTGTGTTCTTGTTCCTATTCCCTCTGGCCCCCTTAAAGGCACTGTCCCCCTATTTATCCTCTTTCTTTTATGTCAAATTGCAGAGCCAGGGCTCAGGGTGATGGACTGCTTGCACATTTTCCATCAGATCCTGTTGGTGAGTTAACTGGCAATATCTCTGTCTCCTGACTCAGCCCTCACAGGTCAACACCCGTATCTCCTTATGCGTGAGGCCTCTCCTGGCTTCACTTCCTTTCTTATAAACTGAGATTATATGATCAAGCACTCCAGTCTTTCTCTTGACCATACACTGAGCTCCTTTCATCAAATCCCAGTCCTGGACGACCCCCAACAATATGACTCCTACAAGTCAGCCGCAGAGCAGCTGAGAAACGCAGACCACACTACCCGGGAATACAGAGATCCTTATAAACCCTTATTCCCTCTCACACCAGCCCTTGAAACTGCAATCCACCTTCTTTGTTTCCTCCACACCATTTCAAGCCCACCCTGATTCTGCACAAATTTCAGCCCACACACCTCTGTAACGCCTTACCTATAAAACCTTCTGCACACTACTCTGATCTCACTGTTTGGACTTGCCCTACTTTACTGGGAAAACAGAAGCCACCAGACCCAAGGAGCTCCCCAGCTTTGAGCCACCACGTGTGCAGGTGCCCGGTTCCTGTGAAGGGAGCTTCCTGCTCTTGGAAAGACAGAAACCCCCTCCACTCGGGCCCTGGGTCCTGACCCATCTCTCCTGCTTGGTGTCACCAATTGTTCCCTCTCCTATATCTTCAAATTCTCCCTCTTTACCAGATCCCTGCTATTGGCATTGAAATATCCTCACATCCCCATTTTCAATAAAACAGAAAGAAGATGAAGAAGAAGAAGACAACGATGAAAAATAAGAGGAAATAAAAGAGAAACAGAACAAAAACAACAATAAAGCTCCTTGAATCCTCACGTGCCTCTTCAGATACAAATATCTCCTCCACCTTCACAGCCGAACTTCACAGAAGTGTTTATACTCTCCTTCTCTGATCTTCACCTCCAACCTGTTTCTGCACCTGCTGCATCCTCACGTCCACCCACGAGACTCCGTCACAGCTCTCACTAAGTCTACCAATGGCCTTCCCGTCGTTATGTCCAGCGACGCCTTTCGATCTTCCTCTCACTCAGCATCTCAGAAGCAGTCAATAGAGTAGAACACTCAGTATCTCCCTCTCTCTATCTCTCTGGCTTTTAGAACCTCACGTCTGGTTTACCTCCTACCATTCTCAGTGCTGCTTGGTGTCTTGTGCTGTATGAACTTCACATACTGGGCTTTCTGGCAGCTAAAACCTAGGCACTTATCCTTCTCTTCTCATCCTGCAAGTGCTCCCTGGGAGTTCATCTCCATTCCCTTGGCTTGCATGCCTTCTTTATGCCTTTGAGTCCCTAATTTATAATATATATATTCATTCCAGGATTCTCTCCTGAGCTTTAGAACTGAGCATCCAACACCCTGCTCTAACAGGCGCCACACAAGCCCTCACACTAACCGTGTCCAACACTGAACTCACGATCTTCACCCGTTGAGCAGCTCCTCCCAGAGTTCCTTACCTCGGGAAACAGGACTACAGGACATCCATCTGCACATGCACGTGGCCCCGGGTTGGAAGTTTAGGAAGTTTTACCTCCTAAAACTTCTTACCTTCATGCCACTGTCCACTTGCTCATCACTTGTTGCTTCTATTCACTAATATTTTTGAGTTCGTCTTCTCTCC
This sequence comes from Lepilemur ruficaudatus, assembly GCA_963574885.1. Lineage (NCBI taxonomy): Eukaryota > Metazoa > Chordata > Mammalia > Primates > Lepilemuridae > Lepilemur > Lepilemur ruficaudatus. The sequence continues at coordinate 20,376 of CAUYRT010089198.1, read as the reverse complement.
ACCTCTGCACCGAGCACCTCAATCCAAGGGACCACGGTCTCTCTCAAGCACTATCAGAAGCGCCCCAGTCAGTCTCCCTGCACTTACTCTGCTCCCCTCAATTTGTTCTTCACACACCACAGTGAGATTTTTAATAAACTCTATTCATCTTACTCCCCTGCTTAAAACCGTTCTGCAACTTTCCGTTGCTCACAAGATAAAATCCAGTATCCTTATCTGTCCTACGGAGGTTGGCACCGTGGACCCCTGCATGTCTGCACAGCCTTCCTTACCCTTGCTTTCTGCTCTCCAACCTCTCTGCTCTTTTCTTTTTTTAATTCTGAATTTCACTGGATCTGAGATGTCATCAATTGTAGGACATGTCCTGATTGCAGGATTTTTAGTGTGAAGAAAAAGGCGTCTTACAAATTGATAGAACATGGAGGTCCCTGGCCCTTCCTGCTGCAGGATATTTGCTCCCATTCCCACGCCTCCCCTTTCACCTGGAGAACTTTTTCTCATCCTCCAAGTCTCAGCTTACATGTGACTTTCTCAGGAAAGCCCTTTCTTACTCCTATCCAAGACTAGGTTAGGACCCTCCCTATGCATCTGCACCCCTGTGGTACATTGTAATTTTTTCAAAACACTTACGATGATCACGAAAGAGCTGTTTAAATAGTACTAATAATGAGCTTGAAGTCTGCCTCCCGTCCCAGACTGTGGAGGGACTCAGAGGCACTGCAGGGGCAGCGTCTGCCCGTTAGCCACGCGGCCCTCGGCAGGCAGCGCTTGCACTGGCGCCATTTAACCCTCACAGCACAACAGTAAGGCAGATCTGTTACTATCTGTTTTATCAAGAGGAACACTTGGTCACGGAGAGATAGCTACTCCGGTCACACAGCTACCTAATTTGAACCCATAAAATCCAATTCCAGATTCTGTTCTTTCAATTGCCCTCTATGTTTTCTATATCCTGGTACCTAGTAGATACTCAATAGATCTTAAGTAACTGAATACAATTTTCAAAAATATAAGTATTATAAATATTAATTGTTAACAGAAATTCAGAAATTGAGAGAAATAAGACTGAGAGTTGCTTATCAACAACCTTCCAGATGATGCCAAATTCTCATCCAACATAGATTGCAAAGACGGTGCTGCTGTCTTGTGCCATTACGATGGCTGGTGGCATCTTCCTCATCGCTCTACAGAATAAAATGTAGCTAACAGCACTTACCACCACACATTTTTTCCTTCTTTTCTTCCTTTGTTCTTTCTTTCCCCTTTATTATAAATTTCCCTTATTCTCCCCCCAATCCCTCCCTCTCTCCTTCTCCACTCCAGAAAATATGTAATGAACACCAGGGAAAGTGTGAGGCACCGGACCCTAATGGTGAGTAAAATCCAGCCTTTGGAGGACACGTAATCTACACAGGGGAGATTTAATACGTACATAAACCAACAGATACAGAATTATAGAGCTGTGGACTCTATTAAGACAGAAACAGAATTCAGCGCTGGAGACAGCAGGGTGGGCAGGGAGGGCCTCAGGGGCACAGGGAGGGAGAAGAACGTCCCCCCGGGGACTGGACATACGAACCAGACCTGATGGACAAGGTGTTGGCCGTGCGCTAGGGAGAAGCGCCCAGGGCTGGGCAGTCCCCGAGCAGGAAGTAGCCCACTCACTGAAGGAAGGGCTGAAGGCAGCATGGCCAGGCTGTGTGCTCCAGGGAGGGCCTGTGTGATGGTGAGCAGCCCCCAGGTGACACAGGAGGCCAGGGGGAAGCCATTGGAGGGTGTTAGGTGGAGACGTGGCATCACTATGAATGTAAAGATGACACTCACGAGCACAGGGATAACAATGTAGATCTGAGAGTCCAAGCAGAAGGAACAATACTGATAAGGACCAGGAAGGATGTAGCTGTCATCTTAGCCAGAGGGCAGGCTTCTTTGGGGACCTGGGACAGGGGAGGTGGGTGGGAACCGAGGGCTCCTGTGAAGACAAGGTCCTCTTGGCAGACAGAGGGGAAGAGAGCCGGGGGCCATGTTGCTAATTGCTCCATCTCCTGGGCTTGGCCACGTTCTGGGCCCAGGGCTACAAGGGTACAAAAGACCATACACTGGCCCTACACATAAATTAAGGCGAAGAAGAGGGAAACGGCCAGTACAGTTCTGCCTTCTGATGAGGAACTCAAACCATCTCCCTTCAAGCCCCCATGCCTAATCATTACCTATGTTCTCCGTTACGGGGTTGGGAATTTTTGTTTTGAGCAAGGAACTTCTGTTTGGGAAGAATAAAAACTGTAATAAAATGGCAATCCTTACGCACAATGCTGGGCAAGAAAGGTAAGAGCCACCACGCTGTTTTTCCGTGTGCTCTGCCGGTGGCTTCCCAGCCTGCTGCCCTCTGACCCCAGCAGCAACCCTGAGCTCAAGTGGATCCTGCAGACACTTTGTAGTCAAGGAAGCTGAGGCTCAGCAGGGCTAAGGGATTTGCCCAGGGTTTTATAATTAAACTAATCAACGGAAGAAAATGACCAGATTGGAAAGTACAGACAGAGAGGAAAAGAAAAGTGTGATCACGGCCTCAATCTCACAGAACTGAAGCGAGCAGGCCAGGGTTAGGATGTGGGATCCTGAACATGGAGCCCCTGGGCCCACCTCGAAGAGCTGCAGGGGACAGTGAGGGAGCCAATCCGGGATCCCACAGGTGCGTTGTAAGTGGGGCAGTGAAGGAGTTTCCCATGATAGCCTCAAAGTTCAACATTGCTCGTTTATAACCTTGACATAAAAACTCGAATACCACAGTCTGGACATCTTAAGCTCAGCTGATACCTACAACAAAGTTTGCCTAAGCCTAAAAAGGAACTCAAACACTGTATGCGAGCCACACAATGTTTGTAAGAATGACATTGTGCAGAGACTTCTACCATGTATCACGTCAAATATTTGTTTTCATCCATATGATCATTAAAGCTTGTGAGAGAGATTCATTGCAGGCGAGATGCTGGGCACAGACAGCATCAGCTTAATTGGAACGGGGCAAAATGTTTGTTTACTGATAACAATATGTCACAAGAAATAAATACTCCTTGTCTTTCTTGCCTGGGCTATAGCTCCCTCTCCAAGTGATTGTGCCTGAGCGTGGCGCTTCAGCAAACAGCGGTCTTTCCCAGAACACAACACTGTGAGTAATCAAACGGTTCACTTTTGAAACTATACCCAGGGAGTTCACGTACATCTGTTCAGTTCCCTCTAAATTCAACCTTATTTCTTTGCTTTGCTGGAAGCTTAGAACTCTTTATCTAAAAATTTTTCATGCTAGTCTTTAAAAAAAAGAGAAAACATGCCCCTGTACACAACAGTTTAACTACCCTCATTTACTCTTATTGATTAATTCCTTTGCATGGATTTTCTGTCACTCCAGTGTTACATGGCAACATAGGTTGTGTTTGTAAGGAGGTGCCCCCTGCATTTCTGCCAGAGGAAAGAAAGCTGCATGAAAGCAGAGCATCCATCTCAGCCACATGCACAAGTTACAGTGAGACTACGCAGTTAATTTGCTTCTTTCTTTAAAAAATGTTAACAAATTCCTTTCAGCATCTGTGGAACACGCCAGTATCCAATATCCAACATAAAACACTGGGCATTTTTGGCTTAACTTTGAAGCCTTGGCTTCTAGAGGTGATGGATGATATCTCAGCATTAGCTGCCTGAGTAGCTGTGATACCCCAAAACTAAGAAGTTCAATCACATTTGAGCTGGAAACCAGACTCAAGGCAATGTAGAGGACATGTGGTTCGTTCATGAAGAAATGATGCATTATATAGTGTTATTGAATGAAACAGCCATATGGGACATCTGTTCCCAGGCCACACAGTAAAATGGACCGTTTGCCCTGGCCGCTCAGAAAACAAGGGTCCTCTTGTCCCCACACTGCCATCCCTCATTCTTGTCATATGGATGGTATTTCCTGGTGATGTCTTACATCTGCTGGAAATGAGTAGCTACCCAGCAGATGCACAAGTTCACCCTATGAAAAGAGGACGATATGCTGAAGGATCACCAAGGTCATGGCCAGTTCTACTGACAGCTGAGAATAGTTAAACTGACTTTACCACCTAGGTAGGGACCAAGGGGGAAAATATGGCCAAAATTTCTTTCTGGTTCAGATATTGAACTCAATCCAGGCATTCTTCCTTCTCTCCCTGCCCAAATCATATGGTTCACAGTATCTTTGGGACATCTTCTCACTTCTTCCATGTGGGATCTAGGAGGGAGGTTTAGGGACCGTAAGGAGGAAGGTATTTGACCAAAAGAATCAAAAGTAGCCTTCCATGGCACAGCTGGCTTAAAAGCTTTGGCTCTTCCATATAAGACTAGATTGAGTAATTTCTCTGAAAGTTTTGGCTGTTCTTTGTCAGTGAAATTGGAGATGTGGCTAGGATCTTTCAGGCTTCCTTCTCTATGAATATTTTTCTGGAACCCTGATAAGTACTAAAGGTTTAACTTTATGATCAGGAGGCACCAAAACTTACCTCAGGATTCTTAGAAATTATAAGAACTGGGTTTTGACTTTATATGAATGGTGTTATCGTATTTTTTTTTAAATCCTGGGAACAAATATCTTTAAATCTAAATGCACACCAAAGACAGTGGAGTCATAGCTATGTTGTGTCAACTTGGGAAGTCAGTACAGGATTAATAACCAAAATGTTATGTTTGTGATCTTCTGTAGGAGCAGTGCAATATTGTCACTTTGTGCATGGAGGCGCTTTGCTGACACTGGTTTTTTGATGCCATGAAACACAGGAGCATGTGATCTCAGCCCAGAGGAAATGCTCACTAAATATTTGTTGAATGGACACGGGTGTGGTGGGCATGACCACTGCTCTCTGCCTCAGATCCTGCACATATTAGAACACCTCTCTGGGACTCTCCAAAGTCACTCTGGCTCTCTTTTTCCTCAAACTGACTCCATTAGACCTGAGTAGTTGCTGTGGCTGTGTCACATGGCACCTTGCTACCTGCTAGGTAGAGCCTAGCCCTTGCTACTCGCTAAGTAGAGATACTGGGCTCCATTCAGCTCACTTGCAGCATGAGGGAGGCCAAAATGTGCTTTTCTACCCATGGTAATTTCTAGACTTCCTTGGCTCCACTGTCATTAGGCTGGGGGTTTCTCTTTTAGTGCTGAGACATGAACGCTTATTTGGTAAATTCATGAGCTGAATAAGGATGAAATTCCAGATAGTATAATTTTAAAAAAACAATCCCTTTGCTTATATAATAGCAGGAATGCCAGACTGAGCCCAGACAAAATGCAGATGATTTTGAGCACACCAGGGAGGGGCCCCCAGGAAGCCACGAGGATGGGAATTGTCAGTCAGGGTTCAGCCTAGTTGGGTTTCCATGAACTTAAATCAGCTTCCTGGTTTTCCATTTCAATCACTCAAGCAGTATGTTCCATACTTCAGTCTCTGGGAGACAAGCATAGGGTAAGATGCTAACAGCTGTTCTACCCAGAAAGAATCCTGGAGTAAAATAGGTTTGGTAATGCAGCTCTTTTCTCTGCAGGACTTTTTAGGACCTTAGCTAGGATAAGACGAAGAAAAACATTTTCTAAAATCTTGGTACCAGTGTAAAAAGGGCACTTCTCTGCACCACACACTTAGATTTTTTAAACTAAAATATTAAATATGTGTGGAACATCTGCTGTGTACAAGACACCATGCTTTGGAAGGAGCAGTGTGATTGCAAAGAAAAATCCCCAGACTCAACGTTAAGGGGCTTGAACTTTTGTCCCAGCTGTTTCACAGAAGTAGCAATGGGCGAAAGGATGGAGCAGGTATTTTTACGTTGTCGTTACTATTCCATAAAACTTTATGAAAACTTCACATTTACCATCTATGAGACTAAAATTTAGATTAGCGTTAAGTAACTTCGTTTTTATTAAAATTCAAGATCTTAGAATAATTTTGTGAAGTAACACTGATTACATTGTGGCAGCATGAATTTGTGATTACTTAATGCAATGTCCTCAGTAGCCAACATCTTTCAACACACACACACACACACCACGTGGGGGACGACAGACGAGGTCCTTAGTGTCAAAAATTCTGATGACCCCTAGATGACCTCTAAGGACTCCCTCCATAGCTAAAATTTTAAAAGCTCTTGATAATAAGGAGAATGATAAAATGTATTCTATACAGAATTTTATACAAAATTTTTGTCGAGAATGTTTAGATTGCAAACAGAGGCTGTCTGCAGTGGTGCAACAAAGAGGAACCTGTGCAAGCTCAACGAGAGGATAGCGTAAGATTCACACTTTCTTTCCCTGATAGCCCCAGCAGAAACCACCTGCCATCACTGCATGGTGGGGACACACACTTCTGATCTGATCCACGCCTTTTCTCTAGGAAGCCACCCACCCCTTTCCTGTGCTAATCCTGTATAGTCCAAGACTGTACCCTGCCCTCCTCCAGGGTGGCCACAGGCCCTGTCCCTGGCCACAGTGAGGGGTCCACAGGCAGCACAAAGCCTGACTCTTCAGGGTCCTACCTTTTATTTTTGTCTAGAAGTATCAGGAAAGATGCTCTTTATTTCCTAGACATCATCAAGTCCATTGTCAGTAGCTGCCATCAGGGCAGACTAAGATTAAAAGAAACCCATGAAAGAGTGAAGTAATGCACCTGAGAGCAATCTGTGATCTCTAACGTGCTTCAAGAGCACCAGCCATAGACTCCTCTCCGAGTGTCGCATCTCATGAGCACTGTTCCCCAAACTTCTGTCTCTGGATGAATAATCTGCATCAAGATGGCTTCCATTTGGGGGAATGACTCAAGTTTCTCAGTCTGAATCAAACTCACAAGATAAAATTTACGTGAGGTTTACCACCAGTGATCTTTAGAAAATGATATATATGTATGTATGTGTATATATGTACGTATATGTACATATATTTGAAAACCTCTCTCAAAGTGGCTAATCATTCACCAGTACTTACTACAACAAGATAGTGTTTCTATGTGTGTAGACACATGCCTTTGTAATAGTATCTATAGCCATTTTAGTTGCTCTATCAGTAATAAAGGCTAGAACTAGAATGCAATTAATAAATAAGGTCTAACAATGAAAAGAGATGTCACAAAATCTACACAGATTGAAAAATCATGCACTTATTCCATGAGGCAGAAATTTCAGGGCTGTACTCCTAAATACACCTGTAGCAGACCTGCTGGTTCCCAGCTCTACACCTACAGTCCCCAAACCCCAGGCCGCAGACCGGTACCAGTCTGTGGCCTGTTAGGAACCAGGCTGCACAGCAGGAAGTCAGTGGCGGGTGAGCAAGTGAAGCTTCATCTGTATTTACAGCCGCTCCCCATTGCTCACATAGCCGCATAAGCTCCGCCTCCTATCAGATCAGCGGTGGCATTAGATTCTCACAGGAGCATGAACCCTACTGTAAACTGTGCATGTGAGTGATCCAGGTTATGTGCTCCTCATGAGAATCTAATGCCTGGTGATCTGAGGTGGAGCTGAGGCAGTGATGCTAGTGCTGGGGAGCGCTGCAAATACAGATTATCATTAGCAGAGAGGTTTGACTACACAATAAACGTAATGTTCCAGAATTATCCCAAAACAATCCTCCCCACCCCCCCTCCTGGTCTGTGAAAATTGTCTTCCATGAAACTGGTCCCTGGTGCCAAAAGGGTGTGGGACTTCTGCTCACACCATTTCCTCTTCCTTCTTAGCTGGCAAAAGCCTGTTTGGTTTAGGCACTGTCATTCCCACCGTGAGAGTCAGAGGTAGACTCCTGCTTGAGAAGGCTCCAGCTGTGCTGGACACAGTGGGGGAAACCTGGGTTCTTGCGGTCACCACTGAGCCACTAGAGTCACATTCCTGAAGCCACCTGACTTTGAGACATCTCATATGAAATGACAAATTTTCCTTATTGTTTAATGCAGCTCATTCAGGGCTTTCTCTTATTTGCAACAAAAATAATCACAACTAATACAAAACTTATTTACTGTTCTTTGTTGGACAGTTTTAAATTTGGCTACCCACTCTCCAAACTTAAAACATATTCAAGTAGTGAATTAGACAGGAGAAAACGGGATGCTACAGACATAAACTCCTAAGAACAGAAAGAACAGCTGATAATGTGGGAGCAAGGAAATGGCCTCCTAAAAAATAAAATAAGAAACAGTAATAAAAAGTTAAAAATGCAAACTTAATGTTATTTAGAATCAGAGCAGAGAATGCTACACACCTCAATAGCTCACCAAGGCATCACTGCTAAAGAGAAAAACAATATTGAAACAATCTGTCTAGAAAAATTTTTATCTAAATCTATCTTGCTTTTTAAAAAGTTTTACTGCTTAAGGGTTGAGCTACAATTATCTGGAGAGAAAATGCAGCTTGTTAGAACCACTTATCGGCTGAGAGTTTCAGGCTTCTTGGCGTTCGCTCTGCGTGTGCACCAGAAAGCGTCGCTCAAGAGTGCTTTGGGATGCGGTGGCCACTCGTGCTCAGAAGCCACATTACAAAAAGTGATCAGGTCCCAGGGACAGTCCACTTAACTCCAAATGGACCTGAGGCGTGTTGAGAACTATGTAGGGGTTAGGACAACAGGTGACGTGTACCCACTGGACATTACAGCACTGTCCAGAAGACAGACCCATGTCATCTGCTCAGAATAAAGAGGCACTTTCTAACACCACCACGCCACAGGGAACACGCTGGCCCAGAAGCTGCCCACCCTCTCTGGCCAGTGCAAGCTGAGGCTGGCTGACAGTCTGTGCCGGGGAATAGACCGCTCTATCTGGTGGGAAACTGGAAGAGATGACTTATAAGGTCTTTCCCAATTCTGTTTCCAATTGTCCCACATCCTTGTGGGTTCTCAGGGGTCAAAAATATACAATGAATGACAGCTGCTCTGTTCCTGGCCAGGGAGGCACCTGCCACAGACACACGCCAACAATAGGGCCAGTCTCTCCTGGCCAGTATCTCTGCCCATCCTGCTGTGGCTTGAATTCACCCCAGGCAAGTGTCAAGAAATATTGTCACAAAGGACAGAGGAGCAGGCAGGATATCTTGGTGGCCTTGGTGGGGGAAATGAGATGTGTACACAATTGCTAGCTTCTCTGGCTAGCTAGTCTTGGATTTTAGCTCCCATAGCTAAAGGAAAATACTTCTCTCCCAAAGCCCAGGTCTGCCAAGTCTTCCTCTGTGGAGCTACTCGGAGAGTCATCCTGGCTGAAATTAGTGACGCTTTCTCAGAACAGTGTGGCAGGCTCCTCCTTTGTAGCACATCTCCCAGTCCGAATTGTGGTTGTTTGTTTGTGCATGTTCTCTCCCTTACTAGGATGTAAGTTCATATCAGCAGGTTCTGGGAGAGCCTTATTAAAGACAGGGAACAGGGGTGGAAATTGGCTCTTTCCCTCTGGGAGTTGACTATGACATGCTGAAGGCTCAGATGATTGTTAGCATTTTTTAGCAATAAAGTATTTTTAATTAAGGTATATACATTTTTAGATATGCTATTTTGCACTGAATAGACTATAGCATAGTATAAAAGTAACTTTTATGTGTGCTGGGAAACCAAAACATGCATGTGACTCACTTTATTGTGATATTTGCTTTATTGCAGTGGTCTGGAAATGAGCCCATACTGTCCCTGAGGTGTGCCTATATTCATCTAGCGTGGACAGGTGTCTGCTATGTCCACCATGTGTTGGACATTGAATTGGATTCTTGGGGAGGAGTGAGATGACTAAGAGTTAGACAAAGTCTTTTCCCTCCAACATAATAGTTGAGGCTGTCACCCCTTCTGACCCTGAACATTAACTCAGAGGTGCAGCCTGGAGTTAGGACGTGTCTGTTCACTAAAAAGAGATGTAATGCTGTGGCTGGCCACCTGGAAAAAAGTGGCAAAGTCCTATTTTATGCCACTTGACTTTGGAAGTTCAGATATCTATGAAGGTATGATGGCCTTATCTAAAATTCTCTAAAGATTAGTAGGAACAAGCACCCAAAGTGTCCCTGTCCCTGCCCATGGAGTGACTGGGAAGAGAGAGCAGAGCATTCAAAGTGTGAAGAAGAGAAAGTAGCATGCTATATGTTATAGTGGGTACAAACACAGAGCTCTGAGCCAGTCTGCTTAGGTCTGAATCCTAGCTTGGCCATTTACATGCTGTGTGACCCTAGATGGTTGTTTAATGTCTCGGAGTCTCAGTTTCATCATTTGTGAAATGGGAATACCAATAGTGCCTTTTTCATACAGTTATGGTGAGGATTAAGAGTTAATGTAGGTAAAGTGCTCAGAACATGCCTGGCACATATCCAGTTCTCAGTGGCCTGACTCATTGCCATTATTGTCATTGTGCTGTCGTCTGGACTGAAAGTGGGTCAGAAGCGGGGTCAGACAATACCATCAGCACCAGTGAGTTCAGTCCCTTCACTGGAGAGACGCAAGCCAACCCCTCAGCCACTATGACCAACGCTTCCTAGAGAACGCTGATTACTAACCTGGGAATAAATAAATTTCCAGACTCCTCCAGTCCCAACACAAGGGGCCTCCCAGACACTTGCATGCTATATTCACAACTGGATGGGGAGAGTGTGGAGACACTCATCCTCAAGGTCTCTCTTGATTCAGAACATCAATAGATACCCAGTCACCCCAAGGAGACTTGAATGCTGATACTCTTCCTTTTCCATATCCAAATATCACCAGCATAGGGCTAGTCTTCTTCTGCTTTGGCGTTAGTTCTGACTGTTATCTTTCCATCTGAGCCCCTACATCAGCCTTCTGATGGCTTTTAGTCTCTGCTCTACAAACCACTTCCCTGCTAATCCCCAAATCCCTACACATCCCAGAACTTATTATGTCATTTCTCTGCTTGCTGATGTCTGGTTGAGGAAATATAGATGAAAACAAAAATGACATAGTGTTTCTCCACCACAGGATTATCACTAAAATTAAAGTCTGGTAATAGCAAGTATTTTTCCAGCATCTGGAGAAGAAGATTTCCACATGCAGCTGGTGAGAGTGTCATTGGCGTAGTCATTCTGGAGGACCTCTAGGCAGTGTGGACTGGAACTTAAAATGCAAATGCCTTTTGATTCAGCAACCACAGGCTTCTGAGTCTACCCAGAGGAACCTTCCTAGGAGAATTAAGAAGGCATACCAAGGACATTTATTGATCTTTGTTTGAAATAGAGAAAAAATACTCAAAAACAGAAATGCTTACCAATGTGGAGATTGCTAAACTGTGGTATATCCATGTTCTGAAATAGTATGCAGTATTAAAAATATGAGATATGAGGGGCCTTCAAAAAGTTCATGGAAAATGCATGGAGTTCAAAATTTTTTGTGTGCCAAATAAAGTCAAAAAAATTGTTATAATATGTCTGAATAGGATCTAGTTTGAGGTACTAAGAAGGATAAGACACCAGTTTCAAAAAAGCCCCTGTCAGAGCAACAGGAATTCTGCTAAAGTTAAAGCAAGAATAAACATCAAATTTATGATGAAGGTTGGGTAGAAGAATTGTGAAATCTTTGCTGCTGTATGAAACATTTATGGGAACAATATCCCAAAGATATCAGCACTTTGTACCAATGGATAACTTGTTTTAAGAAGGGATGAGAAAATGTTGAAGATAAAACCTGCAGCAGCAGACCATCCACATCAATTTATGAAGAAAAAATTAATCTTGTTCATGCCTTAATTGAAGAAGACTGATGATTAACAGCACAAACAATAGCCAACACCGTAGACATCGCAAGTGGTTCTGCTTAAACAAATTTGACTGAAAAATTAAAGTTGAGCATATTTTTCACTCGATACCAAAATCATGATGTCTAGATCAGCTGCAGATAACAGCAGAGCTTTCAGTGGAAATTTTAAACAAGTGGTATCAAGATCCTGAAGCATTTATTTAAGGAACTGTAACAGGAGATGAAACAAGGCTTTACCAGTACTAACCTGAAGACAAAGCACAATCAAAGCAGTGGCTATCAAGAGCTGGCATTGGTCCAGTCAAAGCAAAAGCAGACCAGTCAAGAGCAAAGGTCATGGCAATGGTTTTGGGGAGTGCTCAAGGCGTTTCCTTGTTGACTTTCTGCAAAGCCAAATAATGATAATATCTGCTTATTATGGGAGTGTTTTCAGAAAGTTAGCCAAAGCTTTAGCAGAAAAATTCCCCAAAGAGTGTCACCAGAGAGTCCTCCTTTACCATGACAATGCTCCTGCTCATTTCTCTCATCAAAAAAAGAACAATTTTGGGAGAGTTTCAATGGAAAATCATTAGGCATCCACCTTACACTCCTAATTTGGCTCCTTATGACTTCTTTTTTTCCCCCAGTGTTAAATAGTCTTTAAAAAGCACCCATTTTTCTTCAGCTAATAATATTAAAAAGACTGCATTGATATGGTTAAATTCCCAGGACCCTCAGTTCTCCAGGGATGGAATAAATTGCTTTTACAAAAGTGTCTTGAACTTGATGGAGCTTATGTTGAAAAATAAAGTTTATATTTTGTATTTTATGTTTTAATTACATATTTCCACAAACTTTTTTGTGTCCCCTTATATTATATGTCTAGGCATACTGACATGGAAAGATGTGACATGCAATATATTGTGGGCTGAAGTTTTGCCCTCCCAATCCCCAAATTTGTATGCTGAAACCCTAACTCCCATACCTCAGAATGTGACTATATTTGGTGATGAGGTCTTTAAAGATTTAATTAAGGTAAAATGAGGTCATGGTCCCATGGGTGGACCTTAATTCAATATGACTGATGTCCTTATAAGAAGGGGAAATGGGATACAGACAGACACACAGAGGGAAAACCCTGTGGGAACATGGAGAAGATGGACATCTGCAAGCCAAGGAGAGAGGCCTAAGGAGAAACCAAATATGCTGACTCCATGATCTTGGACTTTCAGCCTCCAGAACTGTGAGAAAATGAACTTTCTGTAGTTAAAGCTACTCAGTCTGTGGTACTTTATCACAGCAGCTCTGGAAAACTATTGCATAATATTAGATGTTTTTTACGTGGGGAAAACAGAATGGAAGGGTCCATCCTGGCCTGATAAGAGTGGTTACCATTGGAGAGGGACCAGGTTAGGGATGGTACTCAAAGAGGATTTTAGCCTAAAAAATAAGGTTTAATTTTTATAATGAGAAAATACTCATATATTATTTGTACATCAATTTTTTAAAAAATCAACCCTCTTCCTTGGCATTTCATTCAATACAATACCCAGGGGCCTTCGCCACCTGGATCGACTATCTTTGGAGCTTTATTCTGTGCCGACTGCCACCCTCATGTCCTGGCCCACCTGCTTGCCACATCAGACCATCCTGTCACTCTAATGCCTCCATGCCGCGGTCTCTGCCCTCTGCTTGGAATGCTGTTTCCCTTTTTTAAGTCTGGACTGCTGATCTTTCTCCTTCAGAGCTCAGGCCAAATTTCACCTGTTATTTTATAACTACGTTGCTAAAAGTCTAACTTGGAAGATTTTCCCGAGGCACATTTCTCCACTCTCTTGATGTCTGATTCATATTTGTACCCCTGGTCCCTAATCAGTGCTATAGGCTGGTAAATGCTCAATAAATGGTTCCAAATGAATGAATGATAGGAACATTTTCTAGCAGGTTGCTTGTCCACCAGTGTATCTCAAAGGTCCAACATTCTTTTATGTATGTATTAACAAACTCCCTAGAGACCATGACTATAATCATGACATGAGCTAGGTCTAACTGTTCCTTTAACACAATGGCGACAACTATATTTCTGGGCCAGCCAAGCCCCATTTGCTTTCAATTCTACTGAAATCAGCTGAGAATGCATTGTAATTTATTTTATTCAAGTTCTGTGCCCATAAATGTCTTCAACTCCTTAACCCACAATAGACCCAAATCAAAAATCGCATGTACCTCTGACTGGGAGGCTCTGATAACCCAGGCCTTACCTTTTCATCGGCTTGGGTGAGCATTCTCTCTCCAGATTGGAGGACGTATGTTTCACATGCATTGCATTGTAGGAGGTGTGAGTATAGTCATTTTCATCACTGTAGTCAGGACCAAGTAACGTCCGGGCCCAAGTTCCCATGTCATAGGGAGGAAGGGTTCCTCCAAATTCAGAGGGCAAAAATTCAGGATGTATTAGCTGGTGAAGGCTGTTTAAATTGTTTCCATGAAGGAAAATCTGTAAAGAAAAAAATTATTAGCAGTAAAAAATCCAAAACATATGACCAAGTATTTAATGTAGTACACAATTTAGCAATGACAAATTGGATGCACTGCTGGTGATCATGGTGTTTAAAGAGGCATGCATTTTGTGACTGTAGCTTAGCCTTCATAAAATGTTAATTTATTGCTCAGGAAAGGGGCTAAGTTAATAGTCATTAAAAATGAAGTTTATGAATAGATTATTATTTGGCTATGGGCCAAATTTACACATACAGTCATCTCTTACTTATCCCTGCAAATGAAAGGACTAGTGACGCAGACCATCCAAACCCCCAGCCATGCCTGCATCCCAGACTGCTCCATTCCCCAACCTGTGTGCTCTGACCCCATTGTCCCACCCTTCTCAGGCCTGGACCAAGTTGTGGCTTCTTCCCAAATCTGTTTTCATGATACCTGCCCATTCTGGTTCTTCCCACCCCCCCTCCATTAACTCTTCAGTATCTGCTGACATTTAAGTCTTGCTTCCCCACAGGGAGAGAATATCTAGAGAAAGGGATGGTATCTTCTCACTTTTTAAAAACTCTCTTTAGCACCTAGAGGTGATGTGGTGCAAGTTAGTAGCTCAATCTATTCTTATTCGATAGAGTTGAAAACCATGGCCTGAGAATTTATTGTGGGATATTTCTGCAGCAATTTTTCAATTTTTTTGTCTGGACTGGGGACTAAAGCCCAAACCAGTCTGCATCTTCTGAGCACATAATAGATATCGATGGAAACTGGCCAAACAGGGAAGAAACCCCTCCTCCCACTGCAGTTATTTTCAGACAAATCCACAAAGTGGATATGCCACAAGTAGATAATGAGCATTGACTGGCTGCAATTTAGAAATTGGCTCTGAAAGGTGACTTAAAGTGCATTAGGGTAATGACATCAGTTTCCACACTTCTTTATGTTGCAGGCATGAAGTAATTATGTGTAACACACAAGCTGCACCCAAGTAGAGGACCATCGATTATACACACATGCACGCACACATGTACACACACATAGCACAGTCAAGCATGATGACATATAAATGTGATTTTAAAAATACTTAAACACAGGGCCTTAATAATAAACACTTGCTACCTTGTTCTGTTGTATTGATTTTAACTTATAATGTAATGACATCATTTAAAGATAATGGGAAAAGAAGAGCTGATTCTTCAGAAGACTGCTGGAGTACTACAGAAAACAATGTACTTTTTCTGACATTAGAGTTGGGTATGACTGAATTTTAATAAAAATTATATCGTTGAGGAAATTCACTTTCTCTAGCTTTTACAGAACTTCTCAGAGGGTGCTGTCGTATTTGAACACACTGGAGCTAAATATCAACCCTGGTGTTTATGGAAAACATTTATACTCACCCAACCAACACATCTAGCTCTTGAAGGACAGAGTGCTGTTGAGGCTGGCCCTTCCTTCAGGGGTCTTGTGGGGTGGAGGAACACAGAAGTAGGAAGTTGGACCCCCCCACCTGTCAGATTCTGTCTTGCACCCAGAGCTCCAGAAACTCCCTCCTATGGCAGCAAGTATCCCTTGTGGAAGGAATTCCCACTGGCTCTGTTCTGAGTAGAAGAATAAGCCACTGGAAAGCCTGAAGCCATATTGAGAACAGTCTAGAACACTTCTGTCCTTAGCACTATCCTGAGCCCCAGATGAATTGCAAAATGTCTCAGAATGTCTCTGCCTCCTAACGCTGGTGACTTCTAATTCCTAGTTCCACACTTGTTTGGGGACAAGAGAACTATGCCTTCCATATCCTACTGCAATGTTCCCTAGGACTGGAAGGAAGCATGTGAGGTCTAGGAGTTAGGAACCTTGCAGGGCATGTGTCTGTGTGTGGGGGAGGGGGTCCCTCACATCATCAGTCCTCCCTGGATACTCGGAGCTCATCTCTAGTGTCAGGTTCCCTGGGTGTCAGGGCATATGTAAGGTGCTGTAAGAATGACCCTAGCCAGGAGGTAGTTGAAATCAGAAAGCCTAAAAGACACGACTGTAGCAAAATTATTCACAGTAGCCAAGATATGGATGCAACATAAGTGCCCATCAACAGATGAATGGATAAAGAGAAGATGGGATATACACACAATGGAATACTATTCAGCCTTAAAGGAAAAAGAAATTCTATCGTTTTTGACCACATGGATGAACCTGGAGAACATTATGTTAAGCAAAATAAGCCAGACACAGAAAAATAAATAGTGTGTGATTCCACTTATATGTGTAATCTAAATAAGTTGAACTCATAGAAGTAGAGAGAAGAAGGGTGGTTGCCAAGGGCTGGGGAGAGGGGGAAATGGAGAGATGTTGGTCAAAGGATACAAAGTTTCAGTTATGAGGGATGAATATTCTGGAGATCTAATGTTACAGCATGGTGACTATAGTTAATAATACTGTATTGTGTACTTCAAATTTGACAAGAATAGAGACTAAGTGTTCTTACCATACACACACACACACACACACACACACACCACACACAAATCATAACTGTGGGAGGTGATGGATGTGTTAATTAGCCTGATCGTGGTAATCATCTCACATGCATATGTATATAAAATATTACATTGTATACCTTAAGCATATATAATTTTTATTTGTCAAGTATACCTCAGTAATGTTGGGGAAAAAAGAAAAGGGAGCTAAATGATAAAAAGAAATCAAAGTCACTAAGTCTCTACTACATGAATGGCATCATGCTACATGCTTTTGTATGCTGTCTCATTAAATTACCCCAGCAACTCTGTGATGTGGGTGTCAGTTTCCTCATTTTACAAATGAGGACATTGGGATTCAGAATGGTTAAGAAATGTTCAGTTACTCAGCTAGTTAGAATGCCACGAAAAAGTCCAACTCTGATGGATGGAAGAGGCTGGCTTCTCAAATGCTATCAAATGATGTAATGAAGATTTGAAAAGCTTTCTTCATAACAGCATTATTATTTCCAATGAAGAATGCTTTCTCAGCCTTACAGGTGATGGAGCTAGTGGTTATTCCCCAAAAGCCATGGGAGAGAAAAAAATTATAAACATTCTTTATAGCAATAATACCCTTGCAGGACAAAATGCTAGCTATTAAAATATCCATGAACAGGAGGCAGCTGGACCCAGTATTTCCCATAAGCATTTACAGTAAAATGGGCATCTGGTATTTGCATGCCTTCAAAGTTTCCTTCAGTTTGTCACTGGGACTCTGCAAATAACCCAGTTCTCCTGAATTATTGATTAAATCCAGGCCATTTGCAAACTCCAGCTGAGGCTCAAATGCTCAGGGGCTGCAGAAAAACCACAGTGATAGATAAGGGGGGAGAGAGAGAGAGAAAGAGAGATGGAGGAGGGCACCATAACTGTCCCAGGCATTCCCCGTTTGGAATTTACATGATGAGTTTGTTTTCATTACCCGTTTTCTGGTCTTATCTTTAAGGAATGGCTTGATAAGCGTGTACAGGGCATGAATGTACCAGGGCTGGTTGACAAAGTGGACTCCTCCAAAGCGGGCAGGAAAGCTGTCCTGGGTGGAAAGAGAGAAAAGCATAGCAATTAGTAAGCACTGCAGATTAGGGTGGACCAGCAGGAGCAAAACCTCAAAGAACAACCTGTTTCTTCTGGCTGGTAGAAGCCCTTGCTTCACGGTGGGGAAAGGAAGGAAACCTACCCCCAAGCTGTTAAGGTTTCAGTATTCCCTTTGCCTCCCTTTGATGCCACAACTTAAAAATTGTGCACAGGTGCCAGGTCTGCCTTTTCCAAATCACAACTGTGTGACTTCCTACGTGACACAGAAGCATGTGCAGCTGGACAGTGGGGGGAGTCTGAATTCTTCGTTGCATTGGGTAATCAAGGCTTCAGCCCCACAGGCCCTGAGCACACGATCTCTCTTACTGCTATTTCCACTCTCCCCCTCCACCCTCTCCACTAGCATTACCATGATAATAGTGAAGCTTTCTGGGTGAGTGAGCACTGACTGTGTAGGAAGTGGTTGCAAAAGGATTTCAAAGGATCTTAGGAGATAGGACTCCGTGGAATCAACCTAGGTCTAATAATGTTTGCCCACAACTTTTTCACAGACTGTAGTATTAATACTGGCTCCTACTTCAGTGGGGGCACACAGTAGGTCCCAGGAAGAAAATGCTTGTTGATCAATGGGCTAGTCAATCCCATTGTTTGAGGGAACATGAACTTCCTTTGCTGCAGATCAATGCATTCCATAAATATCAGGAAGTAAGAGCATCTTAAAAAATGGTTCCAATTTTAGAATCCAGATTAGCGCATTAGAATCCTTATCAGCTTAATTTTTAAATGCTGGGAAGCTATCTTGGTGCTAATTAGACCTAAAGAACAAGGGACCTTGGCCAGAAAGTCTGAGCTAGTCCCGCAAGACCAGGTCCTAGATCTCCTGATGAGTGGCTTCAGCAGATTGGGTTCATCATTGTTAACAGAATTAAAAGAGAAGGAGCATCCAAAGGTTGTTTGAACTGCCAAGTTCACCGTCAATCAATTTCATTGCAACAAACATCTTTGTAAAATGTTAGCAGGATCAGATGAAAGTGGAAGTAGTCTGGCTGTCTGAGCCAGCAGTTCAGGCAGCCGCTGCTCCCTGCGGGTGTATGAAATGCCTTGCCCGGGTCTTTTTTAGTAACAAGGAAAGAGGGTTATTAACTTTCTTCAGAACCGTTTGAGTCTATAGGATCCCTAGGCATCTTCCACGCTGAGACCTAGTTTCCAAGGTAAGTACATGGAACTGTGCTTAAGGGTTGACATTAGAAAAACTTAAAATAATTTTCGCCTCTATCTAGACATTTTATAGAGTAGATAGGAATTAAACATTTTAAAGGATAAATGTGACAATTTATTTTCTGTTGTGTTTCTTTTATTTTTAAAAACGTAATGGAACCACCAAGCATGGGGGTAAATAAATTATTGTTACTAATTTGTACATTTGTCATACTCTCTCGCTACTCTAAATCTAATTTTAGAAGTGTGAAAGCTCTTAATAAGATTTTCTTTTTTCTTTTAGGTATAGTTCAGGATCTAAAAGTTCTTGGTTCCTTAAAAACAAAAGGAAAGAAACGAGACCATTCCCCCAAGTTTTTTCTTTGTAATGTGTTATGCACTAGCCTCACTCTTTTGGGGCCCTTTTAACATCTTATTCAGAAGTGTAATTCATTACCTCAAACACTAAATGTGGGCTCTGAGGGGCTGTAGAAAAAGAACAAGAGTAAAATCTTTATTTATAAAGTTTTACTATCATTTAGTAGGACCAATAAGAGGGTTCTAACTATTTCTATAGATGTCTATCACATTGTACATTTCTAGGTTCATAGATGAATAAAACTCTAAACAATACTTGAGAGACAGTAGACAGAAACCATAAAATATTAACCTTTTAAAAATATCCAGAGACTTTTAGGTTTTATTTATGAAACAGCAATCATCAAAGACATCAAAAATTATCTTCCGATTGTGTCAGGGGAGATTGAAAGAAGAAATTATAGAGCTGAGTCCCTGTCATTTCTCCCTAGATTGGCCCTGGTTGATGAGTCTGCCAGGTGGAGGAGTGGGCTTCTCTTCTGGTTCAAGTCAGCAAGTGAATATATGCAGATAAAGACGGGTTAACCCTGTGCCTTGGAGTTCTGGGCTTGCACCAGAGTAGAAACAGAATCACTTTTCTTCATGTCCCTTCTATAAAATTCAAATGAAAAGCCGTCCTATCTAATACAGGCAACATGCAAATGTTCTGATTATTCCTGAATGGGTCTGGCCATGTTATTAATAATGACGTGTGTGTGTGTGTGTGTGTGTGTGTGTGTGTGTGTGTGTTGTGCAGAGGGGGAAAATGGCAGAGGGGAAAATTAGCAAACACAACCCTCTTATGGTCAACACATTATTGCTGGTTGCCTTTGCCTGATCACAGTAGCTCACTGCAGACAAGGGGGAGTTGTCAGTCACACAGAAGTCTCCCAGGACCCTAAGAGCATCCACTGCGCTCTTAGAGGTGCATTTTTTTTTTATTTTTTTTATTTTTTTGAGACAGAGTCTCACTCTGTTGCCCAGGCTAGAGTGAGTGCCGTGGCATCAGCTTAGCTCACAGCAACCTCAAACTCCTGGGCTCAAGCAATCCTTCTGCCTCAGCCTCCCGAGTAGCTGGGACTA